>JAUTBV010092764.1:0-17892 GCA_032361325.1 Lepetodrilus fucensis | reverse complement strand
TTTCAGGGAGATATTTCTGATAATCACCAATTAGGTTAAATACACACCACTAACGCTTGCTTGAAGTCTGATCTTGCCCCGAAAAAGTGGACATAATTTATCAACTACGTTGCCATTGTTTCATACTCAACGGGTGAATTAAAATCTAAACTTGAGTGTATTCTTTTTCGATTATAAAAGTGCTGTATATATCCGGCGACTAAATCACGCAATGTCCAGTAATCATCAAAGCGATATCCGTGGATCACATCACTTTTCAGGGTATGAAAAAAGGATTCCATTTCTGCATTATCAGTACATCGTCCTGGACGATTCGCACTGGCTATGATCTCATATTTGGCAAGTAGGTCTCCTATCGCATAAGCGCGATATTCAGCACCTCTGTCTGTATGAAATACTAATCCCGGTGCTGGCTTACGATTGACTATGGCACGTCGTATAGATTCATGTGTGAGCTCCACATCTTTTTTGTGACCCATCGCCCAGCCAATGACACGCCTGGAATACAAGTCAATCACTACCGATAGATACACCCATTTCCTGCCCAGTCTTAAGTAGGTAAGGTCAGCTGCCCACTGTTGATTGATACTCGTGGGTTTTGCCATATCTTTTCTGATATTAATCATCGTTTCAAGGTAACGTTTGGTTCCAGGCTTATGCTGATAGATTCGGTTCGCTCTGGCCACCAAAGCGTTGTCTCGCATTAACCGGGCGATTCGTTTACGACTAACGAAAATACCCATCTTCCGTAGTACCTCATGAATTCGTGGGCTTCCATAGGTTTTCAGGTGTTCCTTGAAGATCGTTTTTATTGTCTTTAATAAATGCTGGTCACTTTCTTTACGTGGACTGTCTGGACGCACAAGCCATGCGTAATAACCACTGCGGGAAACCTTTAAAAACTGGCATAAATACGTTACTCGGTATCGGGCTTTTTCTTGGTCGATAAACTTGAATTTGTCGATTTTACTTCCGCCTGATACCGTTGCCACTTTTTTAGTAATTCGTTCTCCAAAGCTAGACGGTGATTCTCTGTCTCTAACTCTTGAATACGTTCATTATCGGAGGTGCTTTTCGGGGCTTTGATGGACTTTCGTCGTTTATCAATCATGAGCTTTCCTTCTCTATATTCCTTTCGCCATCGTGACAGCATGTAGGGATGGATGTCGAGAGAATCTGCTACCCCTTTGACACTTTGTGTATCTAGTAAAGAGAGTTGAACAGCACTCATTTTGAAGTGTTTGCTATAGGCTAATGTCTTTTTGTGTTGTGTAAATTGGGCCATGTGGACTCCTAAAGTTAGTTAGGTTTTTGTGTCCACTTAAACGGGGCAAGTTCAAAGTCCCTTGGATGAACTTAGGTTTTTACACAATTATTAAGCGATTAATTTGTAAAATCAGAGTACTAACTTTGCATAAATGATTTTTCATTTATGCTCATATTAAAGCCCAGCAAAAGTTTCTTTTCGACTTGCTGTTCTTCACCTAAAGATGATAAATAATCAATATTAAATTCCGTCATATCATGCCAAGTTATACTTTTTAAACAAATACTCTTAGCTCTCTTTAGAATATCATCTGTTAAAAGATCATCTCTCCCTTTCTTTCTACAATACACAATTTCTTTTTCCACCTCAGTTTTTAAGTCATATTGGATCTCAGAACCCCCAATGAACAAAAGTAAAAATGATGCTTTTAGATTGATAAACCTCTTATTTTCAAGATAGTTATACATGAGACAATATTTCAGAATTTGGTCGGGGTTCTTTTTACCATTAAGCTTCAGTTCATTTGCCACCAAAATATTGGAATCTACGTTATATGCTAAATTATCCATAGACATTGCATTTAACTCTGTACTGTATTCGAATAAGCCACTGTTTCCATGTGTTGTCCAAGTATTGTTTAACTTAAAGTCAATGTATTGTTTGTAGAATTTATCTAAGTATGAATCATGTGAAAGACTGAGAAAAATATCAAATTCCTTATTTAGATAATCTTCTGAAAAGTACTTTACTCGGCGTAAAGCCTCTCTTGCAGAACAAATACCAGTAGACTTTCGAGAATATCTATCTAGCTGCTCTGTTTCTATGAGTTGTTTTTGAAGTTTTTTATCAATTTTTTTACCTATCTCCTCGATAGATAAGCCATTCATTTCATCGCCCTTTGTCCATCTTACAATTTGTTCCCAATACTGTTTTTTTGGAACACCCAAAATATTATTAGTATTCCAAACCAAGAACTCAACCATGTTAGACAAACCTGTTGTCCAAGGTACTGAAGTAGATAGATGTGATAATGAACCAAAAACGATCCTATATTTTTCAGATGCTTTCATTTGACCCCATATTTTAAATATTTCTCATTGATTAGAGCATATCTACCCTTTGTTGGCATTTTTGCAAGATGAAATCATGCACTTTTCCTTGCGAACCTAACGCCATACTCAGCGGCAATTTAAAGTGGCACGTTTTGCGTAAGCAAAAAAAGTGCCGCTTTGAATTGTCCGCTGGAGCTAATTGTTAGGAATTTTACTACCAAAATTTCCACCAAGGTTTACTTGTACTTCCCTCGCTTCCATCTGGGTATACTATTAATTCTGCTTGCGGGCTAAACAATGCAAGCTGGTGTTTTCTAGCTAATTCAGCCACCAATTCGTATACATAATCGGCTTTTGGCCATACACAGCTCACTATTAAGTGACCTGGCGATCTATCAAAGGCAATACTCCATGGACATAAATCAGTATTATTTATTTCCTCTTCGGGTATATCATCAATTTCTGGATGTTTTGATGTTAACTCTTTATAGAACGCATCAATTCCATCACTTGGTATAACTCCCGAAATATCTCCTTCGCAAAGTGCTCCATAGAGTTCTGATGCCTCCTTATTAGTGAGCCTTTTATTGATACTTAATAATCCGAAGTCACAACTCATTTTTTATTCCTAACAGCATGTTTTACGGAACTAGCCTCCCACAAAACAATATTATAGGGAATCCTGCTAATCATGTGTGATTTTCATACAAGCCTCGTAATTCATTGTTTTCACCAAGTCAGCATGCCACCACTTATCCCTATAACCCATTATGTAAGAATAAATTCCCACATGAGTCTTGTTGATAATAAATATACTGAAACCTTATTCTGAAGACTAAGGCTTCTTTAATGTATCAATCACCTTCTTAAACATTCAGATGGTGGCTTCTCGCTACGCTAGAATCACCATCTAATCTTATTCATTAAGTTATTCCAGATATAGAACTTTGATTTAGACTAGCATGACTAATACTATTCATGGAAATTCCGAATACTTGAGAATAAATAATAATATAAGTATAGATAGATATACTATCATTATTAATGCAGTACAAATAAAATCAGCAATGTAAAGGTGAATTTTCTTTTTTCCAATGCTAAATATTACTTTATAAACATAAATTGGAAATACAATAAGTATTAACAGCGGAAATAAAATTGTATTTGTTACAGCAGCTATATTATAGACCGGTGTATTATAGGAGTATTTATTTAAAATAATAAAGCCAAAAATTGTCGTGATAGTTAGAATATACTTTAATTTTCTTAGCAAACATATATGTTTGTTAAATCCATCCTCTCTATTATTATTTGTTATTTTAGATTTCATATTTATTAAAAATAACATCATTATTATATTTCTAGTTTTCAACAGCCAAAAATGAGAGTATTTTACTTTAAGAGTTAAATTTTTCAATTATATTGTTTTTATACAATGATCCTGCTAATTCACTGTTATTCAATAGTAACTCCTTTGTTATTGATAATAAAACAATTCATTTGTTTTTGTTTCTCACATGATTTTATGAGAAATAACTAAAAAAACATATAGTAATCTTCTCCAACTTAGGTTGGTCAGAAATTCTTTTACTATTATTTTTTATTAGAGATTGCCAACTCTCTGTTTTGAGCTAACACTACCTAGTCGACCTAATAAGTGAAACCAGTATTTGAATCCTAAAACCAAATCACCCCCTACTTCAACGCCCAAATAACCCCTTATCCGTATCAAACTTATAATCCAAATCCACTTCCTGCTGCGTACCTGTTCTGGCGTTAAGCTGTAATCGCTTATTAATCTGATATGTCACCGCAACTTTCTGCATGGAATCAAATAGCCCAACAATATATTTAATATACAATTTAGTACCAATCCGCTTACCCAGAGTCAGCTCACTATTTTTATAGTTACCATCTTTAGCATTTAGCCCAACTTCATCCAGCCCCAGATCACTCCCTAGCTTTTGCGCTAACCCTTCACCACCTTTAATACCCAGCCCTGCGACGGCTTGTGTGAGCATGGCGGAGTCTCCAGAGCTAACCTCGGATACAGAGTGACCTGTTAGCAAATAGCTGAGTGTATCTGTCTGTGTTTGCGGCGGTGTGGAGAAGAGTTCTGATTCTGGTGCTTGCGCTGTTCCTCTTAGTGCAATGCCGACTTTTATCTCGCCTGGTATCTGGCGCACAACACGCACGTTTAAGCCGGGGTTGTCTATCGGGCCGTCAAAGATGAGCCTGCCTTTTTCGATTTCTAGCTCTTGACCGTAGGCTTTATAGAAGCCGTCAATAACATTTAGCGCGCCTTGTGCCACTATATCTTGTCGGGTTCGCAGGATTCGCAAGCGTCCTGATAGCCCTGCATCTAGCCCGAAGCCTCTGAAATTCACTTTTTTGCCAAGCTCAATGACGACATTGGGACGAATATCTAGCACTGTATCATCCTTATCTGAGCGTGGTACTGCCCTGCCCTTTCGTCCTTTTTTACCTCGTCCAACAATGACGATATCATCAGAACGGGATTTGGCGGTGACGGGTAATTCGCGTAGTGAAATAGTCGTTTCAGGGACTTTAACAATGCCATTGATAGTGACGGATTCTGGCTTGGCATTGATGGTTATATTTGGCGACACATACGCTTGCACTTCATGCGTATCCATCAGCAATAAGCGTTTGCCTGACAGCTTTAAATCTGCGCGCCATTTGGGAAGGTTTGCAAGATACAGATTGCCATTGGCTTTTAGCGTGCCTTCCCCTGCTTTGAGCGAGCCTGTAATCACCATTTGATCGGCGCGTTTGGCTTGGATATTGAATTGAATCGCTTGCAGTGTCGCCCCTGTATCGGGTAGGAAAACGCTGGCATCTTGCAATTTTGCCGAGCCTGTAACCCGTGGTTTCCCTAGTGTTCCTGTGATCTTTACTTCGCCTGCAAATTTGCCTTTTAGCTCATCAATATCATTGGAGAACTGCTGCACCCAGTGAATATCCGGCACATCAATGGTCGCTCTGGCATTGATACGGGATTTATTATTATCACTGGCAAGGATAATATCGCCATCGGCGCGAAGCTTGCCGCGCCCTTTTAGATCAAGGCTGGCTTTCATTTTTGCTTTCTTGCCATCCATGGTGATCTTCGCCATGGCATTGCTGTAGCGCAGCGTTTCTTTGCGACCTTTTTCATTGGTGATGGTGAAGCTGCTATCTGGTAGACGAATATCCACCGTGCCTTTCGGCTTGCCATTGCGCTGGCTAATATCAAATTCGCCATTCACCCGACCTGGCATACTTAGATTATCGGGAAGCCACGGTTTTGCCATCATCAGTGGTACGCTTTTCAGCTTGCCTTTGGCGCTTACGCCCTGCTTTTCTGACCATGCCACATCGGAGCAAAGTTGTGCTTTTTTATCACTGGCAAGGCAAAAGGTAGACGTGCTGACTGCTTTTGCAGAAGCTTTTATGGATACGGGCTTTTGCAAACGCCAATTCCCTGCCTGTGTTTTATTTAACGAAAGTTTACGCAGCTTGCCTTTCCACTGCTCCTGCTTCCAGCCACCTGCTGCACTGAGTTTCAGCCTGCCTTCTTTATGTGTAATATCAAGATCAGCCAGATGATTTTCTAGCTTGCCTTTGGCATCTATGACGGCGCGTTGAATTATATTCTCGCCCTGTTTGATGTTTTTTAGCTTGGCTTTAATGGTGTAAATCTCACCCTTTTGATCGGCTTTTAAATCCAGCGCACCGATTCTTATATCCTCATAACGAATCTTTTTCCCCGTTAAATCGGCTTTAAACTGTGGCTTTTCCAAGGAGCCTGATAACGAACCTTTACCTTTAATACTGCCACCAAGACCAGGCCAGACTTTTGCCAGCGCGGGGGCATTGATATCCCAGCTTAAATCAAAGGGCTCGCTTGCCTGCCCGTTGGCATTGAGCTTGTTTTTGCCAGCCTGCAAGCTTAGGCGTTGCAGTGAAAGCTTGCCGTTTTCAGAGACGATTTGACCTTTGGCTGAGAGGGGTCGCCCATCAATCTTGCCACCAAGCCTATCAATATTAAGTTTATAAGATGAGCCATCTAGCTCCCCCGAGAGCTGCCCTGAGCCTTTGATATTACCTTTAATTTTGGGATAGAGCTGGTGCAGATTTTTTGCATCAATCGCCCATTCAATACCAAGATCTTCTGCCGAATTACCGTTGAGAGTCAGCTTGTTTTTGCCAACATTCACACGCACACTATCCAGCGTTACAATTTCATCTTCCCATTTTGCATCACCTTCTGCCATCAGTGGAAAGCCTTGAATCTTGCCGTCAAGCTTCGCAATATGCAGCTCTGCCCGTGAGCCATCGAGCAAGCCTTTTACATTGCCCTGCCCTTTAATATTGCCTTTAATATCGGGGTGAAGCTGGGAGAGTTTTTTGGCATCAATCTGCCAGTCTATGCCTTGATCTTCTTCTGACGTGCCATTTAGTGTGACCTTATTCTTGCCGACATTCACACGCAATTCGTCAAGGCTAATTATTTCATCCTGCCATTTAGCATGACCTTCTGCGGTGAGCGGGAAGCCCTGCACTTTGCCATCGAGAGAATCTATCTGTAGCTCTGCAAACGAGCCATCAAGCATGCCTTTTACATTGCCATTGCCCTTAATCTTGCCTTTAATTTCAGGATAGAGTTGTGACAGGTTTTTCGCGTTAATCTTCCAGTCTATGCCTTGATTTTCATCCGCTGTGCCATTCAGATGAATTTTGTTATCACCGACATTTAGCTGTAAATCATTGGCAGAAATAATCTGCTCATCAAGCTGCAAACCGCCCTTGGCATCCACGGAATAATCCAGCACTTTGCCTTTAAGGGTATCAATCATTAGCGAAAATTGTGAGCCATCACGCTTGCCCGAAAGCTGCCCGTTGCCCTTGAGCCTGCCGTTTATGGAAGGATGCAGCTGTGATAGGTTTTTTGCATCGAGCTGCCAGTTTATATTCAGTGCATTATTGGCTTCACCTTCGGCGCTTAGGTGATTATCGCCAACTTTTGCATCTAGCTCTTTAAGTGTAACCGCCTCATCCTCAACGCTTAACCGCATTCGTGCATCAATGGGGTAATCTTGTAAGTTACCTGTGAGCCGCTTTAATTCTAGCTCTACGCTTACTGTATCGGTAAGCTTGCCAGTGGTTTGCCAGACCATATTGAGCTGACCTGGATATTCTTCTAGAAACTTGCCGGGGTTAAGTCTGTCACCCGTTAATTCCATATCCCAGTTTAATTCGGGAGACCAGCTAAGCCTGCCCACAAGATCAACATCTCCTGCATCACCTTGTAAGTGCAGTTTACTAACATCCAGATATTCTAAATCTCCTGCTGCTGCAAAGCTGAGCTGGTATTCAGGGTAGTCTGCATATTTCCAGTTGCCGCTTGAAGTCAGCTGATAATCCAATACATCACCTTGGGCAAGAAGATTAAGCGTACCTACACCAAGGCGTTTGCTATCGCCATCAATCAAAATATCGAGCGCTATAGGATGAGGGTTGGATAGCCCCAGATCACCATTTGCCGTGACGGTGATATTGCCATGATCATCGTATAAATCACCGAACAGGCTTCGCAGGTTTAGGGTGTCATCTTCCACTAGTGCGCTGAGCTTTACATCGCGTAATTTGAATAATGCATCGCCCTGTTTTATGTGCATTTCTTCAACGCTAACATTTTTTAGATCAACATCTATGGGGATATTGATATCGGGGATCACTAGCTCAAATGGCTTGTGTTCTTCCGTCTTTGCCTTTTCTGGCAAGGTAATGGTGATGAGTTTTGCAGCGAGATTTTCAATGGTTATCCGAGGCGGGAATGTAGATGCTTCTAACACGGCATCGGTGACTTCTACTTCGACATCATCCTTTTCCCAGACAATACGTTGCAAGGTTAGCTCATCCAGCAGGTCGCCATCCGCGCCCTCCATTGTTAAGGCTGGTAGTGCATTGGATGCCATGCTTATTAAAGTTGCCGAACCGCTTTTGGTAGCAAGAAAGTACGTGCCGATAGCGAGCGCAAGCAAGAGCAGAATCAGAGGAATAAATAAACCATATTTTAGCCAGCGCCAACTCATAAATCTGGCCCCAGACTAAAGTAAAAATGAATAGCACTTGGATCATTTTCTGGAACAGCAAAATCTATTCGAATCGGGCCAAGGGGTGATTTATAGCGTGCGCCAATGCCGTAGCCAAATTTAAGGTCAAAATCGCCCCAATCATTAAAGGCATTACCTGCATCAACAAACACCGCAGCACTTATTTTATCCTTTATGGGATGTTCGTATTCGGCGCTCATGGTTAGTACATTTCTGCCACCAATGACATCAAGCTCAGCATTGGTCTCTCCCAGACTTTGAAAGCCATAACCGCGTACGGAATTTTGTCCACCTGCAAAGTAGCGTAGTGATTTTGGCATTTCATCAAAGTCACCAATAAAGGTGCCGCCTGCTTCGCCTTGTAAAATAATCTTGTCGTAGTTGTCCATGGTATGCAGGAATTTACCGCTGATATCGCTTCTTAGTAGTGTTTGATCGCTTAAGAAACCTTCTCCTGCTGCTTTCAAACCTGCGCTTAAACGCCAGCCTTCGGTGGGAAATAAGGTGTCATTTCGTTCGGTTTTATTTAAGCCCAAACCCAGCATGGTTAGCTGTGAGCGGATGGCATCGTGTCCGTTGATTTGTGTTTCTTCATTGAGGAAGTTGACGGAGGCGACTTGTTCCCAGTTATGGCTATTGCGGCGGTGATAATCAAAGCCCAGCTTAAGCGCCGTTCCACGAATATCATCATTATCACTGCGATTCCAGCTGGCGGAAATGCTGGCAAATTCATGCTCGGGTTTCCAGAGCGGAATTTTGTAATTAAGCCCAATGGCGGGATCATGTTGAGAATAGCGTGTGGAGATATTGAGTTTATGCCCCTTGCGGTTGACCCAGTGGGTTTTTACACCTGTTTCAACATACATACCATCGCCTGTGCCGAATCCCATTGCACCTTTGTAAGTGTAGCGTTTGCGCTTTGGTGCTTCGATATGAACATTAATGCGGTGGTTTTTGGCTTTGGTATAGTCGGCTTGCACTTCAACGCTTTTGTAATAATCGCCGCCTTCGATGATGCGCTGCTGATTGATCAGGGCAACAGAATCAAAATCGTCGCCTTCTTTAATGCGTAGATAGCGCTGCACATGTTCATCATCCAGCACGTCTTGATCAACTGTGACCTTGCCAATTTTATAACGCTCCCCCGTATCAAAGGCGAGGTCTATATCTGCTTTATGGCTTTGTACGTTAACCCTGATGGTGTGGCTGCTGAGGTCAGCATCGAAGTAGCCCAGATTATTGGCAATACGTTTGAGCTTTGCCTTATAGTCTTCATAGTTTTGAGAGATAAGAACATCGCCTTTCTGATAGGGAGGATCTTTTAATAATGTTTGGAATTGAGACTGTTTTTTGCCGTCGCCATCGAGCTTGATATTTAGCTTGTTCACAGTGACGGGCTTGCCTGGTGTGACCGCAATATTTAAATGCCAGCATTGATCTTTGCGTGATGGGGTGACTTTAAAAGCAGAGCTAAAATAGCCCATTGCCTCAGCGCCCTCTGCCAGCTTTTCTTCTGTAGCATCTATAAAACGCTCGACACGACGTTCGCTTGAATCGCATTTAAGGCGACGCAATGAGGGTAGGAATGCGCGAATATTATCCGCCAATTCTGACGGTGCGCCCTTGATGGATACTTTTACAGGTGATTCTTCTTTCTTGTCAGCCCCGTAAGCGATTGCGCTTATGCCAATGGTAAGAAAGATGATAAACCAGCCGTAATCAATAGTTTTGATTATTGATTTCATAGAGTTGTTTTTTGCAGGGCTTTTTGTGAAGTGAATGAAGAAATAGTTGTTTAATTATTTCGAAAACCACAAATGCCCTTAAGATTATTGTGCGCGGATTATAAAGCAGCCTTATTTAAAAAGACACAAGACTTATGTATTTGTTCAATAATCTATTTTTTTGTGTTTGGGGCAATAAATGGAAGTGGAGGATTGTTGGTAAGATTTAGCTTGGTACTGGGGCGAGGTAACGAGTAAAACAACCCCACCCCAGCCCTCCCCTTCGCAGGGGAGGGAGATGTCATAACAATAGATGGCGATAACTGGAAACCAGCCATCTCCTTCGCAGGGGAGGGAGATGCCATAACAATAGATGGCGATAACTGGAAACCAGGCATCCCCTTCGCAGGAGAGGAGTTCTTTTCTTGCTGCCTGATCACTAACTTAGGTTATCAACACACCAATCACCGCCCCTGTACAACATGTCGCTAATGTACCTGCAATAATACTTTTCATACCGAGGCTTAATACTTCTTCCCGCCTTTCAGGTGCCATTGTTGTTAGCCCTGCAATCATTATCCCAAGGCTGCCAAAGTTGGCAAAGCCACAAAGTGCGTAGGTCATAATTAAGCGGGAGCGGTCACTTAATGTCCCTTCGGGTAATTGCGCTAGCTGCATGTAGGCTAGGAATTCATTCAGAGTAGTTTTCACTCCCATCAGTGAACCTGCGCTTACAGCTTCACTCCATGGAATGCCCATTAGCCAGACGATGGGCGCCATAATGTAACCTAACAGGCGCTCTATAGTAATGGCCGCACCACCCACATCTGGCAATAATCCCAGCATGGCATTGACAAGATGCACCAGCGCAACCAGAACCAATAACATAGCGATAATATTGAGAAACAGTTGCAAGCCGTTTTGTGTGCCTTGGGTTAGTGCATCCATTGTGCTGCTGGATTCAGGCTTAAAATCTGCTAATCCCATATCTTGTGGGTTTTCTGTTTCTGGCACCATCAGGCGCGCTATAACAATCGCGGCAGGGGCGCTGATCAATGAAGCGGCTAATAAATGCCCGACGACATTAGGCAATACATCACCGAGAATAGTCGCATACAGAACCAGCACGGTTCCTGCAATGGTCGACATGCCTGCGACCATAATTATAAATAGCTCGCTGCGGGTAAGCTTTCCCAGCCAAGGGCGGATAAATAAGGGGGCTTCAACCATGCCGACAAAAATATTGGCTGCTGTTCCCATGCCGACGCTGCCTGAGACGCCTAGTGTTTTGTGTAATACCGTTGAAAAGCCTCTTACGATCCATGGCAATATTTTCCAGTGAGTGAGGATGGCGGTTAGTGCGCTGACTACAATCACCAGTGGCAACGCTCTGAAGGCGAGAATAAAGCTAGCACCAGGATGGCTTTCTTCAAATGGCTGAGGACCGCCGCCGAGGTAGCCGAAGACGAATGTACTACTGGCTTCTGTCGCTTGTTGTAGCGCTAGCACCATTGTGTTTAAGGAGCTGAGAAGCTGTTGTAAGACGGGAATTTTTAGTAGCAAAATCGCAAGTACGAATTGCAAGGCAATGCCGCCTAGTAGAAAGCGCCACTGGAATACGCGGCGATTTTCACTCATTAGCCATGCCAATGCGAGAAGGATAAAGAAACCAATAAAGCTTTGAATATTTAGCATGTTGGAAATATTAGCATTAAAATAGAGGGTATTAAATGCTTGTGATGAGTCATTAGGTTCTGGGTTATATCGTGGAGCTGAAACGCCAAGGTATGCATTACTACGCTCTAGATACCGTATTTTACTTATTGTAGCACTCCAACATCCCGATTAATCTAGCATTTATCTGTTAGCTCTCCCTTTTTGTCTCATCCTACTGCTACTATCAAGATATGGATACAGACGAACAGAATAAAGCCAGCACCAAAAAACAGACCATTGAAGAGGATTACCCCCCTTTGCTATCAGGTCGAATCAATCGACTGACCTTTTTATATTACTCATTATTTCCTGTATTTCTTTGTATGCTTGTTTTATTAAAAAAGGAAGTGGGACATGAGGATTATGGTTCTTTTTTTATCATGCTCTTCGCTATAATCCTAATGGTTATATCTCTCATATTCATTGCCATTCCACGGCTTCATGATATTAATCTTAGTGGTCTGTGGGCGCTTCTACTGATACTTGTCTTTGTGACTTTTCCCTTCCTTTTTCTTATCCTCTATTTCATACCGGGCTGGAAAGACGCTAATAAATATGGCGATCCTCCATTGAGTCATAGTAAATATATTAAGCCAGGGGCTGCCATACTTATCTTTGCAACTATCCTGCTGTATGTTACTGACGATTCTTTTTCAAAAATGATGACAGCCATAACTTATAAGGCTAGAAAAGCTGCTGAAATAAAAACAGCACCTCTCGCCATAGCCATCCAGAAAAAAGATTGGTCAAATGTAGAATACCTGCTGGGAAAGAATGAGAATAATGATAGCGCCGAACTAAAAGACCATCGCACCCCCTTACATTTATTGCTACTTCAAGATGATAAAGAGATTGCAATGAAGTATTCGCTACTCCTAATCAGCCGTGATGTGAATTGTGACACACAAGATAAATACGGAGTTACGCCGTTGATGCTGGCAACAGGGAATGGTCTTAAAATGCTTAATGCGGTGTTATTTTGCGGTGCGGGTGATATTAATACACAAAACACCAATGGCAACACTGCCCTGCATTATGCCGTGATGGAAAAGGATATTGAGATTGCCAGACAATTGCTGAAAAAAGGCATTAATCCTGATATTAAAAATGATGCTGGAAATACAGCATTGGACAGGGTGCAAAACAATCATTTTCTACCGATGATTAAGTTGCTTACACAGTATCCCGATTAACATATAACCCCATTCCAACTACTCCCACCACGTGCTTTCCAGCCAATATTCAATTTTGCCAAATTCATTATGCTTTTGCGGCTGATTAGGCTTTTTATCATGCCCAAATATTTTAAAGAACATGCGCTCTTTGTTCTTCTCTGGCAGCATGTGAAGCACTTCCTTCATATTCACCCAGCGCCCTGATGTGCGATCAAAGACGTTTGCTGGCGATGTATACATCTGGTCAATCCATACCAGCATACTGCCGCTAGGCACAGCGCCGTGTACGTTAACTTCTCTGTCTTCATTATCAGGATGCAGGCTGAGGCTGTAAAATTTTGCATCTTTATTTTTATCAAGATATGGGATAACGCTATTAAACAGGTTATCAATGGAATCTGCCGATCCCATGTGAACAATATTTTTATAAGGAAGGTGCTGGTTTATTCGAAGCATTTTATTGACTACAATCGCGCCCATACTATGCCCAATCAGGGTTATTTTAACAGGTAGCCTCTCTCGGCTAATCATCTCATCTAGTTGCTGAAGGAAGACTGATAATGCACCTGTACCGAGGGTTTTGCGCTTTTTCCAGTCCACATGTTTAAAGTCATTGGGGGTATTAAACAGAGTGTTGGTGCGGCGCTTCATAATATCCCATGATGGCTTTGCCATGGTATAAACCAGCGGTGTTGTGACTATTTTTAACGGGCTGGTGATAATCCACTGCGCCTTACGTTTGATGCCCGTTCTTTTGCCATTTCCAGTGTAGAGAATATTGTCGTCACTACTGTATTTTTGCAAGTCACTATCATCACGCTTTGCCACGGCTCGCCAGGAATGCTCGCCCATTACTAGCCATGACTTGGGTGTATTAACTATTGAATTGGCAATATCGGTGAGCAAATAAACAGGTGCTGTCACTCTGGCCAGCTTGGATATTTCTCCCTGACGAATACGGGTTAAATGCGATGCATAAGTTTCATAAGGTCCTGAACGCCAGTTGATAAAAATTGGGTATTTACTCTTGTCAGAACCTAATATTTGCTTGAATTTTTTCTGCGCCCGTTTCATAGCATAAGCTTTAGTATTCATGCCGCCATGAATATAGAGTAGGACTTCTATTTCACCTTTACTATTTCTGGGGTGATTGCGAATGCCAGTTAAGATATGATCAAAATCCCCTGATAATATTTGCTTGCCTTGGTAGGCACGATCAACAGGCGTTGATTGACCAGGGACTATTTTTTCTAGTACACCATCACGGCTGATGGAGATAACATGGGCAATAACATTATTGTCTTTGACAGGGGGAATTGAGCAGCTTGCTTGAATAACCATAAGCAAGACTAATAGTAGTAAGTAACCATATTTAGTTTTTAGGGGGGAGATAAGCCACCAGTGTCGGTAGTACATTACGATTCCTTTTCGGTACACTATTTGCACATAACTACTACAAAAACGAATAAATATCTAGCAAATTATTCATTTAGCAAATGTATCGTAAGGGAGCAACAAAAATTGGACTTTTTACTAAGCCTGATAAACCCCCCCTATATTTTAATATCTCCTGCCTTCACTACCTGCACCTAACCTGCTCTGGTGCTCTCCCAAGATGATTCCACACACTTACTTACCTTCCAGCGTAAGCACACCAAACACACCCTCTTCTAATAAGCATCGAACAGGCAGTTCCGTAATTCATGCAATATCACTTTATTTAAACCTATATCTTCAACTTAACCTTTTTTCTATAGAATCAGTACAACACGTTAATGGAATATCAATAGATGACTCAGGAAACAACCTGTTAACACAAGCAAATGTTTATTAAGCCACTTCAAGAAGCTCTAGGTTAGCTTCAAATATTGCAATAGCTCTTTATCTTTCGTACAAACAGCAGAACCAAAACTTAGCATTGAATTGACACCAAGAATGAACCATCTGCTTCTACATCCGTGCTTACATATAATTCTTCTTTCATTTCAGTCAATGCCTTCCATATGCCAGCACTTAATACGGGTCACCCTGAGGCTGGTACTCTATAAAGCAACAAAGCTTATCGTCATTAAAATTACTCTATCAGCCTCTGAATTATCCAACACCCAATGCTTTCGTTCAAGTAACCTATATTTTATTAACCACGGAGTCAGCCATTGCCTCAAAGCGATCAATATAATACTCAATTGGTTGTACCGTATCAGTAACAATAACTTTACCGTTTTCTCTCAGTACAATTAGCGGTGCGTTTCCTACCATAGCATCTTTGATATCATTCGTTTTTTGCCATTTTTTTGAAGTATAAAAGAACACCCAACCCCACTCCTTCCCAATGGTCTCAGCATCTAAAATGATACACTCATCACCATCAGGTAGATGGTATCCAGAGATAATATCGTTAACAATTTCTACCGCTTGTGCTTTATCAATCATTTAAGTTTTTTCATCCATAAAGTACCTAGTCAGAATATATGGGGTCAGCACCAATGCCAGTAAGTTAAGCTGTAAATAATCCTGATTACCCACATGTCTAAGCATGGTCATCTGCTGACCAGTCATCTAGCTGATAATAGCTCCTTGAATAATGAAAGGAGCTCTAAAATGAAGAAGAATCCCATTCAATTCCAAAAAGGCTATAGCTTACAAGAATTATTAAAAGATTTTGGAACAGAGATACAATGTCATCAAGCACTTTATCAGTGGCGTTGGCCACGTGGCTTTGTTTGTCCAAAGTGTGGATCGCAAAAACATTGTGTCTTAAAACATCACAAACTCTATCAATGCTACGAGTGTCACCGTCAGACCTCTATCACCAGTGGTACCATTTTTGCAGATACCAAGCTTCCTCTAACTACTTGGTTTCTTGCTATTTATTTAATTACGCAAGATAAAACAAGTATTTCATCACTCTCTCTTAAGCGTCAACTCGGTGTATCCTATAACACCGCATTATTAATCAAACATAAAGTCTTGCAAGTTATGCTTGAGCGTGAAGAAAAGACCAAATTATCGGGGGTGATACAGGTAGATGATGTTTATTATGGTGGTGAACGTCATGGTGGAAAACGTGGGCGGGGAGCCGCAAATAAAATCCCTTTTATAGCCGCTATTTCAACCAATACAGAAGGTCATCCAATGCATAGACCACGAAAATTCTTTTCGTTAGCTTAGACATGTGGGCAATCAGAATAAAATTTATATAATTGCTTACTGTTTCCTTTGACAACTGATCTCAACACCCACTTCCTACTTTTCGTACCAACGCCCAGTTGAGGGGCTTGCGGTTCGAAGAAAGCGAACGTAAAGCTATGACATATTGACAGAATTTACTGGACGTAAGTCAACCCCGAGTTAGCCTCCTTGCGTGCCAATATGACACATTATTGAGATTTTGTTGATTGTATGGGATGCTCTCCATGTGCCAAAACAACACTTATGCAGGAGATATTTCATGGCTACCACTTTACCACGCATTACAGCTAGAGTAGATTTTGATACACAAGAACTTCTACAACAAGCCGCTGCTATTTCTGGAATTTCGAGTATTAACTCCTTTGTTTTAAATGCCGCAGTTGAAAAAGCCAAAAAAATCTTAGAGCATGAGCAAACTTTAAAATTAACAAAGCATGATGCTATGTTGCTTATTGAAGCTCTTGACTCTGACGCTAAACCCAATGCTAGATTACAGCAAGCTGCTCAACGTTACAGTGACAAAGAACAGTTATGAATACTGTACCACTTGACAAGAAAAATCATAACCGAAAAGATTTTAACTGTGGTGCTGATGCTTTAAATAACTATTTGCGTGTAATAGCAAGCCAACAAACGTTACAAGATAACACCCGTACATATGTTTTAGAAGATGCTAGAAACACTAGTCAAATAGTTGGTTATTACACATTAACAATGACTTCTCTGGATCATGCTTTATTGCCCAAACAACTTCAGAAGAAACATACAAATCTTGATTCTGCTGGACTTATTGCAAGACTAGCTGTTGATAAGCAATATTTTAAACAAGGCTACGGTGAATGGCTTTTAATTGATTCGTTAAGAAAACTGCTACTGGCTAGTGAAACTGTTGCATTCCCATTAGTTGTTGTTGATTCAAAAGAAGGTGCGACTGAATTTTATAAAAAGTTTGGATTTGAATGTTTCTTAGATATGCCAAGTAAACTCTATATGACAATTGCCGATATTCGGAAATCATTATTGAAGCTTTAACTCATTAATTTCAGTTGTTATCAGGGATAGTTTATAACCGCTATCATATTGTATTTACTTTGGTATTGAGGTATCAGGCTTTGAGTGGCTAACGCCACTGGAGCTATTTGTTAGCATTAACTTAATAACGGTTGAAACCACGTGAAATCCTCTGACGCTTCTTCATCCCAAGGCCAAACGCCCAGTGTGCTTGGATATACTAATTGTAACATTTTAAAATCGTCACTCTTATTATACCAATGCCCCCAACCTAAATATTCTTTATAATGCTGTTTAGATACTTCAATAAAAGTAATGTCGAACCCATCCAAAAAATCCGCGTAATATTTAGAAGTTTCAAATACTTCGCCATTTTTTATTCGATTATTGTATTCATTAATCATCCATTGGGCAGTATCACTCTTTAGACCGACTATGATTAAATCAGGGTTCTTCGTGTTTTTCTCAATACCGATTGAATAGGTAAATCCTGGATTTTGTTCATCCTCCATTACATGAAGTATGTGGCATCCATATTTATCTATATCATCAATAGCTTTTTGTTCGTATTCGTCCATATTCTTTTTTTGATGTTAACGCCCCATTCAGCTGATCCACTGGGAAACTAGCACGTAG
>JAUTBV010092753.1:0-17894 GCA_032361325.1 Lepetodrilus fucensis | reverse complement strand
CCTTGCTTTACCCCTTTAATGCTGAGCGCCAAGCAGGAAAACAACAAGTACCACCTTTTAACGTCTTTTGGTATGACACGACCAGGGATCGAACCCGCGACCTTCCGCACTCCGGGCCGACGCTCTAACCATTACGCCACGAAGCCGGCCATAAGATGAGAAGCACAACTAATAATACCATGACATAAATAGAGGATCTTTGCTCTATCCTCTCTTGTTGTCTTACAGGGTCTGCAAGGTCTTGGACGACCTTTAACATCATTGGTAGCCATGCGTTTGTTCAACAGTTTTAATACGATGGAAATGTTGCGTCTGTTGACATCTAATTTGTTGAAGGGACATTCCTGCATTTCTCATGCCAATAACTTGCCACTTTGTAGCCTCTGACAATTTATGACATGCCATGATAATTATGATACTGACTATTCAATGCAAATTGACAGGAGAGTGTGTGACATGTAATCATTAAAAACTTAATTTCAACAGTCACGTGCATTGTTCGTCATTGCATGTGAATTGAATATCTCCACGAAAGTCATGCTATTCAACAAGATACCACTTGTCAATAAACCACTGGGTGTTGCTTAATTAATTTCCATGTGTATATACACTGAAATCAAATTCGATTTAATGGAATGCAATATTAAGTTATTGAACAATAGGTTGACTACTAGTTGGCACTTGACTTGGGAGTTAAAAAACACAGGTTTAGAAGATGGCAAGCGACTACAAAAAAATGCCTGCATTATTTTGACATTGCACATCATGAATATCATTCATTCCTAAAATTTGACAAAATTGAAATTTCGCACTGCATCATTTTGCATTATTACCATGTATACAGTATAAATATATATTATATACAGTTATTTATCTATTTCAATCAAACATGACATTGCAAGATGATTTATTTCTTCTTGTTTTTCTTCTTTCCACCACTGGCTGCCTCGTCTGGGTTTAATCCTTGACCAATGGCCAGTTGACGCTTGAGCTCCAGAAGTTTGCAGACTGCAGCGTCGATCACGGCCTTCGCTTCCTTCTGTGCCTTCAGGTCTCGGACCAACGTACCCTGTGGAAGGATACAGATCGAATAAAGCTACTTTGGGAACTCAGCAATATCTCACGTGTAGCACAGACCAAAGCTCCGAGTCTCACTCCCAGACAGTTTATTTTTAAATTGGGGTTTAGACCCGTTTTCAAGATACTTCACTTATATCATGGCTTGTCAGTATAGGGCAGCAGGAAATATACAACATCTGTAGCACTGAATGTTGCAGTAAACTTGCGAGTAGACCAAGGATGACAACTACAGCCACAGTACAGACAGCGCATCCTGTGTATCGTATCGGAAAGGTAACTTTTACAGACAGTTACCTGTTTAGCTACATCCTCCATCATACAATCTATTTCCTTCTGGCTGACTGTAGGCTTCGGAGCTGCGCTTTCAGGATTCGCTGGTGGATTGGGCTTGTTCTCGGACTTCCCCTGCTGTCAAAAACAGTCGAAATTATATCAAGAATGTGTGCATTTGTTAGGCATAGATTCAAGTTTATTAATGAATACACCGTGTACATACAGCCTTACAGGGCTCCAGACTAACATATGCCCTGCATACATAACAGGGGAAAGTTCAATTGCACTGCAGGCAACATATTTTTACATACATACTTTGGTGCCTTTGCAACTTGCCCTGACTAGTCCTGCAGGCAAGTAACTCACAATGTTAAGGCGGCTCTCCACATGAGAGTAAATGTCGACATATTTCTGCGAGTTACTGTTGAAAGTACATTTTCTCATGTCTTTCAGATTTCAGATAGTTATAAGCAAGCTGTAGTCCATGTGCAAATTGCTGTCGGACAGTGAACTAGCGCAAGAAAAGTCGCACGTGGAGAGCTGCCTTTAGTCTGGAGTCCTGTACATAGGTACAAAATACCACCTAAAGTAGTACCTACAGGGCTCTAGACTAACATTTTGATTTACTTGCCCGCAGAGCAAGTCAGGGCAAGTTGCAATGGCACCAAAGGTGCTAAATGTTAAAAAGTATGTTGCTCGCAGTACAATTTAACTTGCCCCTGTACGTCGGGCATATGTTAGTCCAGAGCCCTGCATCGATGTTCGCAGAAGTTACCTTTCTGACTCGGTATTGATAGGGAGGTCAGACAACTCAGGCCCTGAGACAGCTCGGCCTGTGGATTTTAAGAATACTAATTGTAGATAACGATAGAGATTATGTGACACTTTTTTGTTTATTAAGTATGCGATTTATGCATGTCATAGTTTGTTCGAAAGTGATAACTTGTCACTTTATTCAGATGTTTATATACATTAGTTGCTAATAATACCATCATGGTCACCCATTGAAATGAATTCTTTAGAGGATTTACAACGACAATACAACGTCAGCAGGGTGATATTATTTACTTGTTTATTATTTACTCATTGCGAGTGTTGTTGCTACTATAAAGACGTTCAGTTTGGGATTGGATGTATGTTGTTAGGTTACTGAGGTCATCTCCAAGTATTTGGGTGACAGACTGTAGAACAAAAATCAATTATTAGTCCAGTAGAAACCATCATTAACTTTCAATGAATCAGTAATTAATCAATCCGACATGACACTTTGTTTCCGGAAGTTTTGGCATGAGGTAGGACTTTAAAATACCAACAACAACACTTTTATTTATTTAGGTGAGAATACTTTAATTTTTAAAACAACAACAGATACTAGATTACAAGATTGTCCTTGATGGCCGAGTTGTCTAATGACTCAGAGCCGAGCTGTCTTGCCCAGGCCAAGTTGTCTCGTCCACAGGGCAACTCCGCCCTGAGGCCTAATTGTCTCAGGGGCCGAGTTGTCCGACATTCATTGACAGGATGCATTGTCTGTAGAGTGGAAATATAGTTATCATCCTTGGACTTGTCAATGTCAGTACCAGCCGGTGCTCAGAGGTTTACTACAACATTCAGCACTACGGATGTTGCAAGTTTCCTCCTGCCCTAAACTGACAAGTTGTGATAAAGAATATTTAAAACGACACTAGACCTAGATCATGCAAGAAACATACTTATTATTAAAATTTCATAATATTTTGTTTTGATGGTAATTATTACAGCCTAATCAACAATCCAGATCATGCACATCACAACATGACCAGGCCTAGCAACATACTTTTAAAATATTTAATTAGGTTTAATTCTGATGGAAATGTTCCCTTTACTTGTAGGTTCTCCTCGCAGCTGCTGTTTGCAACAAGGCTGGGAAAGGTAAGACAACTCTGACAACCATGTATTCATGGATTACTTCCCTTTGTCACATTTTCAAACCGTTTACTAAATAATATTACAGAACATCATAATATGAGATAACATCATAAGGATACTCCAGTAACGTATGACATTAAATTAATTAATCAATCAACATAATGTGAAATTTGGATGTATTTTTGTGTGAATTCTAATGAATTAAATCGTAGTTGACAACACTGATTCTTCGTTAATGCTGCAAAATAGTACATGTGGATTTACAGAATGTTTGTTGTTTCTGCAGGCTATCTGATAATTTACTATGTCACCTGTATCCCGAAATGTACTTTTGTCACGTATGGGTGAAAGATTCCCGTTGTGACATAAAACAACAATCTCACTCGCTGAAATGTGTCATGCGTATAATACAGTTCCTTCTGTTTCCAGCCATCATATCCCGGCAGTTTGTGGAGATGAACAGGTCTCGTATCGAGGGTCTACTGGCGGCGTTCCCCAAGCTGATGAACACCGGCAAACAGCACACATTTGTGGAGACGGAGAGTGTGCGCTATGTCTACCAGCCGCTGGAGAAAGTCTACATGCTGCTGATCACAACCAAGGCCAGCAACATCCTCGAGGACTTGGAGACACTCAGACTCTTTGCCAAAGTGGTGAGTTGCAGGGATCAAAGTTAGCACTAACCCCAGGCCATTCCTCCCAATGCCACTGCCAGTATTCGAAATAAAGGAAATAATAGGGAGGGGGGGGGGATCATTCTCCATAGGCCCAGTGTTAATGGTGGTAAAATCTGTAATATTCGGGAGGTCACACATATACCTTTAATGTTGCAGATATTCAAATGACCCCTGGACCCCCTATTAATTTGAACACTGCAATTCTAAACGTATCCTAAGAGCTAGTAGAATTTCATAACATTTGTTATTTATATCACTATTCTGGCTAGTACATTTTAAAGTTAGTTTCTATTGCTGGTGAGTTGCCCCCAAATAATATGGAGTTGCGTATGTGCTATATAAAAGTATCGTTATTATTCTTTGTTGTCATCGTAGTTGAATTTTGATTATTGTTTAATTGTATTTTCAGATACCAGAGTACTGTCGCAATGTGGAGGAATCCGAGATAGTGGACCAGTCATTTTCACTCATCTTCGCATTTGATGAAATCGTAGCACTGGGATACAGGGAGAATGTCAACCTTGCTCAAATTCGTACATTTACTGAGATGGACTCGCACGAAGAGAAGGTGTTCCAGGCTGTCCGACAGGTTAGTTAATATATATGTACCACAACCTATTCTTTGAAGTGGATATGTACGAAAAAGTGTGTTCATTCATAAGTGACAATACAATAAATTGGTCGATCTATGGAAACATTTTATGTGAATTGTTTAACGTACATGAATATTACAATGTTTTAATGCATATTTTCAGAAACGTAAACATACCTGAACAATACATGATTTGAATGCATATTTTCAGAAACGTAGAAATAGCAGAACAATACATGGTTCTAATACAGGTTTTCAAAATATGTAATCTATGCACAGGGATAAATCTTTTCACAGATATTGAGGCCCTGTGGTGATCTTGTCAACCTCACCATGAAAGCGCAATTTCCAATCTTGTACAAGATATTTTTAGAAATGTATACACCTGTATTTTCTTACCACACAGACACAAGAGCGCGAGGCTCGCGACCAGATGAGGAAGAGAGCAAAGGAGATCCAGCAGAGGAATCGCGAGAGCGCCAAGGGGTCACGCGCTGGGTACTCTGGTAGTGGCGGGTTCGGCAGTAGCTCGTACAGGTCGGACCTTACGTCTTCTATCGACATCACCCCGACAGAACCCGTCAAATCATCATACACACAACCCAGGTAGGCCGCACAGGTTCTTAATTGAAATCTCTATGCAGGGCTCAATTTAGTGACTAATTTAGGAGCCATGGCGACTTGATTTTGCATTTGGCTACCAATATTTCACTTATTTTAACTGTTTATGGCTATGCAGGAGGCAAATGGCTCCTTGGAAAAAATTATAACTTTGAGGCCTGGTGCCCATTGCACGACGCTCTTGTAGTGCTACAATAGTTGTAACTGTGCTCCCGCCACAATATAAAGTGTTGACGTTACAATAGTTGTAGCCTACAAGAGCATTGTGCAACGGGCACCTGGATATGGGGCAACAAGATTTCCCTTAAAGAGCAGTTCATGTGCCTAATATAGCAGGGATAGGGGTTAATGTATAGTGGTGAAAGTATTCATAATTTAGATTCAGAAAAGACCAGTATAATTACATCAATTGATGTACTAGTACTTGAAGATATTTGGTTTGAAGGTTGTTTGATCGTTTCGCTTATATCGCTGCTTATCAGTTTACGGGGTCGTCCCATGTGGCTATTTCTACTGCCACACAAACCATTAATACGCTCTCTTATTCTCTTTCAGCAAATCATCTAGCAGAGCTCTCAAACTGAGTACGAAAAAGAAGGACGTAGATATGTTCGTGGGACAATTGCAATCAGAGGGAGAGAGTATGTCCACATTCTTTATACTACTTTGTTACTTCTAGATAGTAACACTACTGTGTGAGGATGCATGGTGGAACATGACATGCGGGCGTGCAAGGATAAAACATTACCCGTCCTCGCTGAAAATAACTCGTCTCAGGCGGGCTCTATTTCGAACACTGCTGAAGGGATTATAGATAATTAAATAAGTACTGATCTTTGTTATGAGTAGCATGCACATTAGATAATCCATGGTTCATCTACAGGGATCAGAATCTTGCTTGGATTTCTAGGCTTGGGTCAATCTCATAAACCTGGTCCTGAGATTACGAAACTTTTCTGAGTGCGTTTTTGTGCTCAACTCGCGAGTATGCAATTGTACTCTCCTGGCCTGCAGTCCATGGGTCCAAGCTGTTTCCAGCTGAAAGCACACTTTCTCACTTATCCATGCATTTAGAAATGTATGAACCACTGTTTTCAAATGTTGCATATGGGTGAAATATTCCTACAGCAATGCAATGCATAAATCTATGAATCGTATAAGACACCTTGTGTAACCTAATACTGTCATGTTTTCAGAAGTGGTAGACTCCAACAAGTCGTTATCTAGCACAGTGTCCAAGGCGTCCACACCCACAGCTAATCAGGAGAGGTGAGATCTATCACTATGTTACCACTGCTGCCAGTACAGACCATCCCGCATTGTCGTTGCTAAACACCATATTCACTCGCTCACTATAGACCATCAAAACATGTCCGTAAAGTCATAATATTTTTTTATATTTTAAGATAATTTCGTGATAGACTCTTGCATTAAATCGTAAATGGGTGAAATATTCCTGCAGCGATGATAAAGTCCATAATCGTTCAATCGTTTAAAAAATTAATCCAAACCATTCATATATATATATATTTTAAAATAAATATCTACAAGATTTTACCTTGCCAACATGTCTCTCAATGATGACAAGTATGATGATGACTGGTTAAGTAATACAAATATCTTGTTTTTGGCTGAATGCTCTGTTGTGGTATTGGAGAGCATTCTTTTCTGGTAATGAATACTTCCCAGAAAATTCTAGACTATGTTTGCATGTGTTCTTGAATGCTTTAGTAAATTGCCTTTACTGGTGGTTCCATAACGGTCCAAGGGGAGACAACTCACCAGGGAATATTTACTGATGCCATTTTTGTTTTTTTTCTGGGGTTTCTCCCCATCTTTCGCTGTTCATTTAGCCATGCAGGAGAAAATAACGAATCTAACTTTTGTGGTTTGCTCTTTCGCCCTTCAGGAGAAGATAACTGACCTAACTTTGCTCTGGGTTTCAGTGTTCACCTGGCCGTGGAGGAGAAGATAACTCTAACCGCTGGTCGCGACGGAGGGCTACAGAACATGGAGGTGCACGGTCTGATCAAACTGAAGATAGCCGACGAGAAGAACGCCCGAATCAAGATAGCCGTCATACAAAATGACAGCACGGGCGCCCAGATGCAGGTCGATACAATACTCCTTGCTCCAAAATTATGAAACCTTTCTGACTACGATTTAACCTGTACATCGGGCATATCTTAGTCCAGAGCCCTGCCATAGCACTCTCATGGCGATCGTGCGCTTAGGAGAGCTCTATGGTCTCATAGTGGATATGAGAGCTTCAAGAAACGATCATTGTTAGCTTTTGTATTTGGAGATATTATTGTGCCATGACTAAGGAATGTGTTAAGCGCATTATGAATATGCTTGTTATTATATTATTACTACTATTTTATTTTACGTTCAATATCTATATTTTTTTTACAGTTAATTTTCTTTTTACATAAATATATTTATGTAAAAAGAAAATTGACTGTAAAAAACAAGTTGACGAATACCAAAATGGTTGTTAGAATTTGTCCATGGAGAAAATTGATGGTTTATCCTGTCTGTGGAGATTATTCATGGCTTGTCCTGTATTTCCAGACCCACCCAAATATAGACAAGAAACAATTCCTGGCATCATCGTACATCGGCCTGAAGAACCCTGACAAGCCGTTCCCACTCAACACAGACATTGGCGTTCTCAAGTGGAGGCTACAGACACAGGATGAGGCACTCGTGCCACTCTCAAGTGAGTTGTCTCCCTTTTCATCATCTTTACATCTCTGTGTTCCGTCTACAAACCTCAACACAGACAAGTGGTGATATAATTGAAAGAATTTTAAATGTGGCCCTAAACCCCAATTAGAAAAATAATAAATAGAAAATAAAAATAATGTAGAAATACGTATTATTATGATGCATTTTTTGGTGGTATTCTGCTGCAATGTTAGCACCAACTCCTCACTACTATTATCATGTACTAATTTGATTGAGATATGCCAGTTTTCAAAATAAAGAATATAATAAGGGGGGTCATTCTCATAGGCCCAATGTTAAAGGTGGTACAATCTGTAATTTTCAGGGGGTCACACAGAAACCTTTAACATTGCAGATTTTTAAATGAACCCCTGGACTCACTATTAATTAGAACACTGTATGCTATGGTGGTGTTTTTTTTTCTATTACAGTCAACTGTTGGCCTACAGAAACTAGCAGTGGCTGTGACGTCAATATTGATTTCGATCTGGAGCGAGCTGAATTAGAATTAGAGGATGTTGTCATCTCAATCCCTTGTCCGTAAGTTGTTATTATCCGTCTGTTTTTTTTTTTTATCAGTGCTCCAATAATTGTACTTACAAAGTGAAAGTAAAAATAATGTATGTGAATAGTTGATAGAATTGTTGGAATTAATTGACATTATTAAACTTTTATAAAGTTTGATATTTAATTTGGAGCTCGAGTGAAGTGTAATCACAAGATATATGACTCACTGACGTAGAGATTGATGCACATTTATGCTTCCTGATAGAAGAAGCAAACAACAAGAATACAGATCGTTTTGACGGTCTGTGTTTGGCCAACATCAAGTTATCTCCCCGTATGCACGAGATGATGCACACTCACAACTGCATCCATAATTGTGGATAGAAAGAACACGTCCGGGTTCCCAGTGTTTCCATTTCATTAATATTAAATGGAACCATTCAGAATCCGGATGGATTGAAATGTTTACGAATATCTTTTTACAACTGTTTATCATAGACTAGTACATAGCCTAGTTAATGCAGCCCTATCAATGGTATTGATAGGGCTGGGAAAATAAACAAATGAAGTATGGCCAATAGAAAACCAAATAAAATAGCGTTTTTATTGTTTTTCAGTCCGTACTTGATACGCGTCAAATAATTATCAATCCGTATCTGAATACGTTTCCACCAGTACTTACACTGATACAGCCCTTATCTGGAGGACTGTGTTATATTAAAATACACAAAATGATAAGATGCATAGTTTCTTCTTTCACACTGACTCTGAGACTAGAAGCTTCATTTGAGTACAATTTCATGCAAATCCCCATATAAAAATTAAGCTTGAGGATAAAATTGTGCATTAAATTTTCCATGCTCCAGACCTTTTCGTAATTTCAGAGCCTGGTGTTGGCAGCTATTGAACCTAATTAAAAAATTATAAATTAAGAAATACAAGGAACATTTCTAAATATTTTAATAACAATTAAATATGGATGTGATGTGTATGTGCAGGTCGGGCATGTGGGTGCCAGTTGTTTATTAATTTTGGGGGCCTGGTGTTAACCTAAAATCTTTTTCTTTAATTTGAACCAGAAATGGACCGTTTTGTAAATGATATTTTGAGAAAATAGACATGAACTATGAATGTGATGTGTGCAGGTCTGGCGTGGGTGCGCCGGTGGTCAGCGAGTACGACGGCCAGTATGAGTACAACTCACGGAGCCGCCTCCTGGAGTGGAGTATCCCAGTCATCAACGCCAGCAACAAGTCTGGCAGCATGGAGTTCTCCATCGCCGGACACCCCGACGACTTCTTCCCCATTCATGTATCTTTTGTCTCCAAGAAGTCTTATTGTGATATACAGGTAACTGAGACACCACTGCTTTAACCCTTTCCCTGTTGAATTATGCACAGGTACAGCTCTTTAGGGCATCTCTGGTTACCTTCAGCATGGAGAGTGTTAACATTGTTCGTTGTGCATGTTGCCTGCTATGATGTAAAACAATACCTCACTCACTTAACCATCTCCCTGCTGAAGGCGACTTAAGTTGCCCAGTCACATGCAGAAATAGAACACTTTGATTTTTTTTCGGCAGGGAGAAGGTTAACATTGTAACTGTTAGATGCTATCAGATATAGATTGTCTGTCAAATTTGATGGGGGTTTGTCGTGTTAAATATTTTGAGAATTATGAAGATATGCAATTAGTTACGAAATGGCACCACTTGATTCACATTAACAGGGTCATGATCGTAGTGCTTGCTGTAGCTCGTTATAAATGTTTAGAGAGCTACGATCATTCTTTGGAACTAACAAGTCATGGTACAAGTGAAAGAATCTTGAAAGCTACTCTTTATACATTTATTTAAGAAAATGTTTTTAATATTTCTTCCAGATTCGTGAAGTACAGTACGTTGACGACGACCAACCTGTGAAATATTCTGATGAGGTTATCTTCTACGTTGAGAAATACGAGATTGTGTAATGTACACAGCATTTGGGATATTGACTTATTATTTCTGCAAAGTTGACTACCAAGATATCTAGCTGGGAAGACTACTGGCCCTAGAACATGCTTCATGGTGATAACACTGAGAAGAAAAGGAAGTGAATCATGAATTGAAAGAAAGTTATTTATTCGTGTCCATGAATACTAGTTGCCTGAGAAATGTGAGCTAACCACAACACAGCTCAGGTTAAGTAACTCTGATACATGCAGACCAAGTTCTGATTCTCGTAGCGCTATGGACATTCAGTGAACCAAGCCCTTGCGTTCCTTCACAGAACGGTTATAGCCCTACAAGAGTCGTAACTCTTATCAATATGTATAGGATATATGTCCACTGATCAATATTAACGTGTTATTGATGACAGGGATTGAAATTAACACTAGCCTGGGCCATTTCTCCTAATGCTATTGTCGCCAATTGAATGGGTAAAAGATTCCCACAGTGACATTAAACTCCATATTCACTCGCTCACCCCCAATGCTAAAGGTATCTAAGGGCTGGTAGAAAATTCAGGCTAGTAAGTTTTAAAGTTAGTTTCTATCGCTGATTCAATATTAACAATGATGGGGGCTATTTTAATTGTTTGGTAAGCAGGTAGTACAACCATAATAATTTAGGCACTATAATTTTCCTTGTAAGCAAGATCAGATTGAATGGTTTAGTTGATAATCATGGTGAGCATGTGACGTATGCTATTGTATATATTTCTGTGGGGAAGAATGGTCCATTTCAGCCTTCTTTGTGTACATAATGTTTCTCGTATATAACAGGACAACACATGTCCATGTATAACTGTGTCATATGTCGTGTATATCACTGTTATTTATATTGAAAAGGTTTATGCCTTGTTGCCAATTAGAAACTGCATTTGTGCGCATTTTGCAGTAGAAATAGAAATGGAAGATGACAGATATATAGACGGACTAGTATGTGTTTTTTATTATCGCGTATGGGTGAAAGATTCCTGCTGCGACTTAAAACAGTGGCTCACTTGCTCAGTCTGGTTTCTTTAACAAGATGCTACCGCATATAACAAGTACTTGGGTACTTGGGTAGATGCTTGGTTGTTGGATAGAGTTAGAATATTACACATTGGTTATGAAATGGGAAGGAGTAATCTATAGTTATGTTCTACAAACCATATTTTTGTTCATAGAACTGGGAAATTAATAAAATACATCTTGGCACATCTTAAGAATAAACTCGTTATTAATAAGCTGCGAAAGTGTAGTAGCAAGTCACCACATTGTATTAAAAATAAAAGTATTGTTTAAGATACTTGCATTTGCCTGTCTGTATACATTTATGTTCATAATTCACTTATCTAATATTGTATATATCGCTACATTGACAGAAATTTAAATACCTAGTGCTGATTCATGTTTGATGTAAATGTTCCTCTAGTTCATTGCAGATTCTATGTAATAAAAAAGAAAGAGACATCTATTGTACAGAAATCGATGTCAAGATAGAAACATAAGAAATAGGGTTTATTTTATTGTAGACATAGTTCTAGAATATATTTCAATATGCATAGTTTTAATGAATACTAAAACTTTCCAAATGACAAATCAAAGTAGTTGTTTGCATCTTTAACTGTTCATGCATATTCACTACCGTGTGAATCTGAATGTTAAGATGTGTGCAGCTTAAGTGTGGAAATAACTACTGAGAGCCGATATTTCATTTGTAAATAGTTCCTGAAAGCTGGCTTTGTCATTTCAATGTGAAATATATATTGTACATAAGATATATATGCGACATCCTTCAAGTCCTGGTATCTGCATTATCTCCCTTGTATACATCCGATGAAGATAGTAATTCATGCACAACTCCGCAACCTAGTAGCAATTGTGAGATAGATATCAATATGGGAAGAATGCATTATATTATTTTTGTCAGGTTTACCAGCTGTTCTGACAGAATCTTGCAGAAATACCACAATTTTGATAAAGAGCCAACTGTTTTCTGTGTATTTGTATGCACGATTATAAGTGTTACAAATAAATCAATCTCCAAGCTTGTTCGTCTTGTGTAGTTTTTGATGGAAAGTTAGTGCAAATATTCACAATTTTGAACAAGCCAACGGGCTATTAAGTCAAATAAGAGTGATTTCCCTAAAAAGATACTCGCCCATAACAAAAGAAGGCCGGGCAAGTGGGAACTTCTAACCCTGGGTTTGTCTGCAAGCAGTTACCAAAACATGTGTAGATTGTGGTTTACTCCTGGTTGTACCAGCTCGTTAAGATTAGATTAATAATCATTGTAGTTTAGTAATGATAGCACCCACATGTCTGCCGTACACCGCGTCTATTCCATTCCCTTCATGCTTTGGGTTTTCCTACATGTATTTGCTACCAGTACCAAATTGTACTACAGGCTCGAAAGCCAAAGTAAAAAGTAGTGCTACCAGTGTTGGCCGAACGACTATTGTAGCGCTAATATGTATAAAAAAGTATTGCGTCCTGAACGCAGCTCTGTAAGATACTTCTGGCAAATAGGTTGCTTGATTTGGATATGGTGATCCTTAAAATTCTCTGCAACCATCACGTGATTGGCGCATGCCACTTCAAATCGACTAGCTGAACTTCCTAATCAAGCAGCCATATTAATATAAAGTTGATGCTACAAATGCACATTTAGCAAAACAGCACACAAAGAGCATTTCAGGATGTAAAACTTTACTCTGCAAAAAGTTCAACAAAATGTTTTTTTTGGACTTGCTCGGCCATTTGGGTTTTGCGTGATATAACACTTCCTCACAAACCGATATGAACCTTACTTTAAAATCCTGGCCCCCGTTACACAATGGTGCTACTAAACCAGTCTTAAAAGTGTTTCACAACGATGTCACAAGTTTTATTTTTTCTTAAATTGGCATCTAACATAGCTAACGTATGGTACTAGAAGGTGATAAACTGGGTCATAACTTTAGTAGGTTGTTGTGCAACGGGTGCCATACCCTGCATGAAACTAACTTTAAGGGTTTGAGTTATGGTTACGTTTTGCACCATTTCATACATGAGAATCAAAGTTATGTTTTGATTAAATTACAATAAACAGCACACATTTTTACATTAATTTGTTTGGATTGAAAATGGGGTCCCAACGTTCTCCAAATAAGGGTTTGGTGAAGGCAAAGCCCTGCAATTAACACATCACAAAGCCACGCTTACTTAAAATGTACGACAAACTTTACCACGTGCAAAGCCTGCAATAATGTCGATTCAGAACACTCCTGTTGGCATTTCTTTCACATACATATAATTTGTCAGCTGCATTATGCTTGGCTTGCCGGATATTGTTTGTAAAATATTACCCACATGGCTGATTAAGTTATGCCAAACTTTAAGCATTGCTGTATTCTGATTGGCTAATACTATCATTCCCTGGAAGACTTGACGGCTCGTGATAGGTTAATTGAGTTTGTGGCTAGGTACAGAACACTTCACCAGGCCCCGATTTCTCCACTGTGTTTTTATTCAAGTTACAGCACTGATAGTCAATGGGAGAATTCTTAGCTGAACAAAATCTCAAACTCAAGTAGCAACACACATAAAATGGTAACTATAGATAACAATAGACATTGAATATTCATCAAGCGATAGTCATTGAATATTCATCAAATGATAAGCGCGGAAATTTCATCTATCTCTGTAAAAGCAATCAAAACAAATTTGTAATATTCTTTCAAAATGTTTCACTATTCCTAAAATGCACATCTCTGCATACCGGTAATTAAGTACTGAATACATAATTCACTGACGAGAACACTGATATCGGAGAATAATGGAATAGAAACAGCACACACATAGCACTGGGTAGTATCAGTATATATTCACTCATCTATATAAATATTTACTGAAATGCCGTATTAATATATACTCTGCAATATATAGAATATGTATATATATTGAAATTTGAGACAATAGAGCGGGTACATGTACAGTATATGATTTTAATGGTAAATGGACTGTACAGTAACTCTAATCGTGTTTTACAGTTGGCTAAATGGAAGCAGAAATATACTATGCGTTGTGATTAGAATTATTTTTATGTCGACTAAGTATATTTACCCGATGTTGACAGTATGCACATCTGTGGTATATGGTACATTGTGATCGAAGAACATCATTTTAAATGTTCGAAATAATTAATAATGGAATGAATGAACAAATAATACAATTTCATCACAACTAACTACAAAGTAAAAGTAGCAACCTGGTGTTGTACCAAACCACGCCACAATGTTTCGTCTCATCAATTCCCCAATGTACAGGTCACCCCTAATTAGGCAACATCCATTTTGTGCCGACATTGTACAATGCTAGGCTCTAGAAATGCTAGCCATCCTTTCACAAAGCTCTCTTACCCGCCAAGAGACCATAGTGCTCTCTTTGCAGTGTACTAGCTATCAGCAAAGAGTGTTATATGGTCTTGTAGCGGATAAGAGAGCTTTGTGAAATGATACCCTTGGCTCTTGCATTTGATTGCGGGGAAAGCCTTACATATCTTTGTTAATATTTCAATGTTTCTTTCAGAATTATTTGTAGATATTATCATAGCTTCACTCTCTTTAGCCCAGGCCCAGATTACGAAACATTTCTGAGTACGATTTCATGTTCGACTCATTTTGTTCATAAAATGTCATATAATTTAGCTTGAAATCGTACTCAATTTATTTTTTCGTAATCTCGGGACAAAATTGAAATGAATGACGAGCAAGATATGATTATTATTTTTGTATCCAAAATTATTTCTGGGTAGGTTATTTTGACTACAAAGTAAATGGAAAATGCTGGAATTGATGACCATCTTGTGCCATGTGCCCAGTACAGAGCAAAGTTGGTCAAATACTGATGCTGACTAAAACCTGCTCGAGTTAACTGCATTACTAGATAATATGCACACATATACGCAGAGAGACACACACTAACACGCACACATACACATACCATACATGGATGGTCTGGCTTCCACCAGTATTTGGATAACATATGACGTGGGTTTAGACTAGCTACAACTCTAATAAGCACACAAACTAAGAACACTTCTGACCAACATCAGAATCGACTATCACAGATCATGTGACCACCGTTTAATATCAACCCTCTCCATGCTGAAGGCAACAAGAGATGCCATAAAGGGCTGTACATGTGCCTAATCAATCGGGGAGATGTTTAACTCTCTGTGCTGAAGGCAACCGGAGATAGCCTATAGGGCTGTACCTGTGCCTAATCCAGCAGGGAGAGGGTTAAAGGCCCACTGCCTCACTTCCGCCGTCGTCAGCGTAACTGATAACCAAACATTACATATCACAAACTGACAGGTCATTCAGTTCTCTTATAGACAATAATTATTGGCGATATGTCTGTAAAGAATAAATAGTGAGAATAAACAAGCTAAAATATGCGTATGACATACAAGTTCTGATGAACCATTGTGTACAGTAAATATTAATTCTAAATGGTACAAATTTAACAAACGTAAGAAGATCCATATGAATCACAGGTCAAATGACAATCTAATAGCATAATATAACGGAATACATAATGTTTCATGTTAAAATCCATCGGTAAAAATAGTACCTACTAAATATTCAAATAGTGTAACTTATATTATGTGTAATGCAAACAATACATATATAATAAAGCACAGATTTTTTAACATTTCAGTGTCATAAGTCTAAATTGAATATATATACTTAAACATGTTATACATTACACTGCATAGCCCCTGTTGTTGAAAACACTTGTAGTACAATAGTTGTAATACACTTGTAGTACAATAGTTGTAATATACAAGTGGTTTGAAAAACAGTGGCCAGGGAAAAGTGTACAGAATATACAGGCACTGTCATCACTAAATGACATGCGATTGACATGTTGATATCGACGACAATCTCCGTACAGGTATAATGGAGAGATTCCACAAAGACAAAATATTTACTTGTGGTTTCCAAACATATTGCACTGGAGAGATTAGCGACTAAATTATATTCCTGTCTTATTTAACAGGCATGGCAACAGACAATTGTGATTTCAGCAGAAAACTACTGTGGTCTGCCGCATCCAGGGCAAATAAATCGAACCCTGGACAAAAAAATCAGTCAATTTCCACAGTTCCGTGGAAAATTACCATACCTGACAATAGTACATCGATCAGATCCAATAACAACACACATAAAATGTTGGAAGGCTACTATCAACACAAATGAATTTGTTTCTGAACCCCAAGCTGCATCGAGGACAAACAAATCAGTCAATTTCCGCAGTTCCATGGAAAATTACCATTTCTGACAAGTAGATAAATGACAAATGTTGTACATACGCTAAATAAATACACTGCTACATAGCTTTAGCTTTTAATATTTCTGCCACCCTACCACCAACAAAGACTGGTACCCTTCACGTTATATTCGCACATGCTTTTTTCATCCCCCAATTTTCTTACTTACCATTATTACCGTATTCAACATATTATACGCCCAGGGTGTTAAACATATCGATACTGGGGGCCATTTATTAAAGTCAGAAAGAAATACAAATTGCATGTGAAAAATGTGAAAATACGTAAAATATAACAAAGGGAATTAATTTTGTGGGGAGACAATAACAAAGATGGTGAACATTTATTAAAATAGTTTAAGGAGGCGTTTATTGCAGCAGGGTGTTTAATATGTCAAATACGGTAGTACAGTAATTGAAAACTTGAGTGTTCTGGAAATCTTTTTTTTTAATTTTTTTTTTACTGATATTGGAACACTGACAATATTTTGTTGTCAGAAAATCCTATAGCATCAACAATTTTGTTCAAATATACATTGCGTTAAAGAACAATAAAGCAACAATAAAACACAAAATTATGTCAAGATACTTCAACGACATAAAAACACAAATTTTATGGAAGAAATATTAAATGCTCCCTCGTATATTTTGGCAGCATAGATATTGAGGTATAAAAGTGAGCAGTGAAACACAGAAACAGAAATACAGAAACACCACAAGAAGACTAGCAGAGTACTGAGTAAAATAATGACAGCAATACTAGATACCGGTACTACACATCGTAAATATCAAAGGAGACCTGTCTGCGCAGTAACACGATACCGGTACCACACAAACCATTGCATACTTCCAACCATTTATCACACAATCAACAGACAACATTTATAACTTTTGATTGTACATTGTTTTTCAAGCGAGGCACTATTAGGACTGACATGAATATCATAATACCATCATATTCTATTCTGTACAAGATATATGTAGCAAATTTGGGTGTAAAGAATCAATGCAACATTTTATGATGGGGATAAATCTGAACAAGGCTAAGGATAATCAAAACTATTATTTGTTTACATACAATCTGAAAAATATCTTCTGTGATTAATTACATGAAGTGGCAAGATCATCGTTGGAAACAATGTTACTTGGTCGCCGGCAAGTACAAACACAAGCAGTTGCAAAGGCCAATTAATATAGGATTACGCCAAGTAATTAGCAATGAA
>JAUTBV010092752.1:4836-35805 GCA_032361325.1 Lepetodrilus fucensis | reverse complement strand
GGAACTGTGAACATTAATTTCACTCGGGACATATTTTCCGTAATCAATCGTATCTCGTGGGTTATTCTCTAATTAATTAGTGCACAATACCTCCAATTTATTATTTACTCATAATAAAACTGGTTATATGACTGTTACACCTGCATTACCGGGTATGTCGATTCCAGGTAAATACCTTAGGATTGTAATTAAAATCGTTATTAGCGATGTGTTTAAAAAAAGCATTCAAAGTGTGAAGAAGACATGTATTATGTATTGCAATCCATCTTTGTATTGGTCATGGGAAAAGATTTTAATTGTTTTGCTTCATCAATAATTAAAATTAGTTGTTTATCAAAATGTAGCAGAGTAAGGATGAATCTTCCAAATATTGTTTGTGATACATTCACTTGACATACATAAAATCATGTTTCTACTTCCAAAAACCTTTCCACCACTGTTTGGTAGACACATATCTACTGCAACCCCCTGTGATCTACTGATAGACAACCTGAATATGCTCTTATTGTTATTTGCTTCATTATGTTAATACAAAGGGAAATAACTCAGTGGTACGACTTAAACATATAATAGGCAACATTTTCTCGCAATTCCTTCATAGTTCAGTGGGAGGATGGGGTATGGATGGTGGGTATTCCTGCTGCAACATAAATTATAAATGCAATGTCCACGAGTTGCTTTAAAGATCAGACAGACATTTAATGAGTTATCTCCAAAATTAACAGAAGAACAAAAAAATATTTAAAGCGGGAAAGCCCATGTAATTATTATTAATGGATAGGCAATGTGGAAAATACATTAAACAAAGTATATTGTAGTCGCCCTTTAGTCTAGCTGTAACCTAGAAAAATAAATTAGTATACAAGCTTTCTTTACATTACAAAATACACATGAAATACTGGTACTATAAAAGGGGAAATTCTAAAATGACTATCCTATTCCTAACTGATCTTGTGTCACTGTGGCTTTAAGACATTGGTCCAATGAAACAGAGGGTGTTCCCATTAATATGGTGACATGTACTGAGAGGTCAGAGAAAGGTCGATGGTCAAGGATGTGGAAGTCGCCCACTTCCTCCCATTCTAGGAAGCTGAAGCTCTATAAATACATCTATCATGTCTATTATATCTATATAAATACTACATTAAATCAGTTTGAGCATCACTCTACATTGTCATCCACCTGTGTAATTCAACGTCTGACATCATGAATTGTCAATGGGCCTTTAAATTTTGGTTACTTGCTTACATTACTGGTGTGTGTGTTTTATGATACAAGTTTTGTTATATGGTTGAAACTTTGTTTTACATATTCTAACTATTATCTATAATTCAAAATTTCTTTTTTTTTTATATATATATATTCTAGAAATGACTTAATGTTTATTCATAAGAGTTGCAGCTTTGTTTTCTCAAATTCTTATTATTACAGTAATCAATACTTCAGCATATCCCTACAGTAAAACAATTGTAGAAAAGCATTTTATGATCCTTACAGTTCAGACTTCTTGACTCTGCTGTCTGGTTTGTTTGAATTGGGATTCAATCACGGATTGTCAGTTTCTGTTTCGAGGAAACCTGTAACATGCTTAGTGCAGTAAAACTGTAAGCATTTATAGTTGGTACCGACGAACTGAGGAAGAAAAAAATAAGAAAATATTATGCATTACGAAAATACAGTCAACACACGTGAAACCATGATCACATCTGAAAGATAAACATCCTTGAAAGTTGGTCACAAGTTCCTGTCTTGTTGGTTTCCTCCTGACTAAACTATAATATACAAGTGAACAATTCTTGAAAACAACTCTAAAAAACTATTTAAAAAGAAAAAAAGGTTCCTGTGCAGGGTTCGAACTTGCCAAAATCTCACAATCTGTACTGAACTACCACACATCTTACTCCATTGTAATTCCTTCTACTACAGCATAGTCATTGTAAGGTTGGACACATGTCTGAGAGTGGTGCTATGTTAAATTGCAGATGCCTGTGGGAGGACGCCGGCCAAGCCCCAGGGTAAGACCACACCCAGTCCTCTCCCCCACCCCAACGTGACCTCTGCCCCCTCCGCACACAGGAAGGAGTGCACGGAGGCGGAGGCGTTCTCCAAAGGATGTCTGAACGGAGGCGAATGCTTCGCCATCTCCCTGGCCGGCAACAGGACCATGTCGTGCGCGTGAGTACTGCTGATGTTGTGTGCAAATGATGAACTTTATCATGTGCGTGATTACTGCTGATGTTGTGTGCAAATGATGAACTTTATCATGTGCGTGAGTACTGCTGGTGTTGTGTGCAAATGATGAACTTTATCATGTGCGTCGTATTGTCGCATTTGTAACAAACATGTATGGAGACATGGACGTTCGCATTTTATTGGTGTCACATTTACGTCTAAATTCTAGAGGTCGCATTAAATTAGTGACTAATTTTTCTATTTGTTTTTGAAAGAACAGCATACATTCAGAAGCGATTAATATAAAACTAATGTGATTTGCTCCTATGTAAATGTTAGACACGTGATGAAACGGCTTGCTATGTTCTGTCATTGTTCATTGGTCTTGTTATTAGATGACTATGAACACAAGTTCACAAGATGAATATGTTCTTAACGATAATTTTCATTTTTCAATTACCATTATTGTATTTTGTAGGTGTCCGGAAATGTATGTTGGCCTCCGCTGTGAAAGTATATCACCTGACATATTTGGGCCAGGTAAAAATACAACATTTCTAAGTTTTCATTTAATATTTATAATTTAAGTTAAACATGTTAAATATTTATCAATCTCAAATTATATTAAAGGAACTTGGAACAGAATGTGACATTACCTATGTTCGTTATTGCTCAGAAAGGGACTTGGAACAGAATGTGATGTTACCTATGTTAGGTATTATTGGTCATATGTAACATATAATACATTTGCAAGAATCATCATTTTAATAGCACATCAAATGCCCCACAGATCTGTTGCATGTAAAATGCACTGCAACATGTATTTTCCATTCCAACAATAAAATTCAGTGTAAATAAAAACACTGACACACATTGATATACCTGACCTAAACTGACAAGCTGTGATACAAGTGAAATAATCTTGAAAATGGATCTAAATCCCAATTAAAATCAAAACAAAAAATAAAATAGGAATAGAGCTGATTTATCAAAAAAATACTATTTTTGAGAACATTAAATTACTGTTCATGGTTCAATATTGCCACTTTTTTTGCATCTTTTGTAAGATTCTGTTCTGAATCCCTGTACATATAATATTTGTGTTCACTACATATCATGTTGACATATGTCATCTATAGTTTTCTGGGTATTGTTTATCAAAGCTCTCATATCTACTACGAGACCATGAGCAATCTCGTAGCGATTTATAATACATGGGGATCGTGCACTTATGGAAGCGTTATGGGCTCATAGTAGATATGATTGCTTCGAGAAACAATAACCCTGGCTACTATGCTATGGAGTGTATTGTGTTGCTGGAATATGGATCTTTCCATTTCAGTAGTTGAACAAGAAAATGTGGTAACGGCGGGCATCGCGGCCGGAGTGTCTGTGCTGGTCATCCTGCTGTGTATGGCCATCATCTATGCAGTGGTCAGAGTGAAAAGGAAAAGAAATCGTCAGGAGACGAGGCTGAATGGGGGACCAAGAAATGGAACGCTATTACAAACGGTAAGGAAGGTATATACATGTAGTCGTTAACAAATTATCAGATACCATAATTACCCTAATAATTAAAACTTCAAACTATATAATAGTTCGAAGACCTAGATCACAAAAAAACAAAAAAAAAGATTCCGACCCTAAAAATATAAACATGCATTATACACCATTTTATATACAACCATATTTTGTACTTTAATTTGGTTGTCCCTATTTATTCGAACACCGATAATTTTCAATTTTCATATTTTACTAATAATTTGAACAGCTACAAATGAAATAATTTTCTCTTGTTCGAATTATTAGGGTAATTACAGTATAGGCCTTTATGGACTTGGTTGTATGATACGTTAATGCTCCAGGGAAAATCTTAATGTGCCGTTACTAAGTATTGTGTGCTTAAATTCCTTTGATTTAGAGCTGAATCATGTTGTTCAGATGGTCCATGCATGGTAAGTTGGGAGACAATGTAACGTACATAAACATAGCAACAGCCATTCACATGCCACCTACACACTTATCACCAAAATCATTAAACCCCCCCCCCGGATACATCTAAAAATAGAAGTTGACACACTTACCGGTATGCATGCTATTAACATTTCACTAAACCTTCATTAACTAATACAGCATTATGATAGCATTTAAAATCAATGGTGTAATAACACTTAATGAAGTCATTAGTTAATGGAACTTATAGTTATAGTTTGGCATGAAATGCATTGACACCCCTATTTCATAGATTATCTCGGTAAATACTTTTAATGGAATGAAAAACACACAAATTTCATTTTCATACCGGTATTTCATTTGCCCTAACCAAATGATTTATTTTAAATATTGCACCAGTAATAACAAATCTGTATTATTTTATGCAGAGGAACGACGTTCGAAAGATGTAACCGGTAACGCTCGATTTGAACAAGCTGATGCACTTCTTCACATACCCACACTTGCAAACTCTGCCTATTTGCTTGTCGCCCCTCTGCATAAAATAATACTTAGTCAAAATATTTGGTGATCGTTATATGAACAGATTTTTCATTACTGGTGCAGTTTTTTTGTTTTTCATTCCATGAAGTATTTACCGAGATAATCTACAAAATAGGGGTGTCATGCCAAACTATAACAGTGGCTGTCATTGTACCTTAGCTTTGTTAAGAGAGCATACTGGCCTAGCTCTATTATTATTACTGTAATAAAGCTTGCTCATCCCTCAATATGCTAATTCTGTAAGATTAATATGATGTGCTCACTATTAACAGTTTGTAAATGATGCAATCTTACTGAATTTGGTGGTGATGTTTTGCTCATGTCATTTATGAAATTATTATTTTGACTCCCCTTGAATCGCAAACCTTTTCTATTGTTTTACCCTACATAAAGCCCCAGTCGAATATGAACTACAATCTTTTTTTAAATTTAATTATTTGAGGAAGCAAAATGATGTAATAACAATTTTATGAATCTTGATAACTGTGATAAATTAATATATTAATAATGAACTAACTTAAATGATTACCAATTCTTAGTACTACAAGTTGTTTAATGTACAAAATAAGGCTATCAAAGCTATTATTATTGTAAATACTATAAGTTACCAGCATGATTTCTGGGGTGTACAAGTTTTTACAAGCTGAAATTTCTTGTATGCCCTGAGACCGAATAAACCTTTTACCTTTCACTTTTTAACCAAGCTTGCTTCACTGTCGATAAATTAATCCTGTTAGCAAAATATATATCACATTTTAATCATTGTCAGTTAGTAAATAATGCAATCATGAAGAATGATGGTGATGATGATTTTGAATACATTAATGAAATTGTACAGACCTCACCATTTGTCTAATTATATGTTCATATCAAATACATCTCAACATTCATCATTAAACAAAACCAATTATAATATCACAGTGATAGATGTACATTATTTTTGCGTGTGAATTCCCTCCCAATATCTGCTGATACAGACATCCACATTTCGACAAGAAATTTGGTGTCAACCCTTGGGGTCCATAGGTTAATGTACCATCAATGTGAATGTATGCACCCCTTGCCCTTTGGATTCAGAGTAACACATTCACACAGCCGGTGCATCAACCCATATATGTATGTATATTATGTATACCCTTGAGACTCAGGTTGACTAAATTGAATGTGCCCGTTTTCATTTCTAATTCCGACTTTTACTATTTCCCAGGTGGATAATCATGATGAGGAAGATTCAGTGACAGTAGATGATAAAAAGGAAAAACTTTTAAGTAATCATAATCACATCATTACGTCCTGTAACAGGGAAACAAACGTATGATTGTAACTAGAGTGGACCCATGGACCACTTCCATTTAATTTCTGGACATGAGTGAATTTCGTTCCCAGACGCAGAACAGATCTATTTCCCAAAGTCATGCAAGTTCTCCAAGTGTTCCATCTCTCATTCATCTCGTATAAATTCGCCGGCAGTCAATGACATCAGAGGTTTGGTTACGTCGTATGAAGAAATTCCTTCGGACACACAATGTGAAAATGACGTAACCCTTCTGATTTCAGGAACAATCAAATATGCAAATTCATGTGAGGATGGGTCGGTGTATTGAACATTCAATTACCTATACCGAATGTCAATTTATCCAAATGAATGCTATACACATGTGAATTTGAAGGATTGCATAAGCTGTTTCTCATAGCTGTGAATTCACTTCATGAACCCATACATTGTGTGCATTGCTTTCAAGGAGAAGAACACTGCCATAGAAACAAGTGGAAACATACATGGATTGTTTTATTAGAATTGTTTTCCTGAAAGAGACAGCGAGTGGAGACCTTTTTGTTTTATTTTGTGAAAGAAAAGTGAAAATACTGTGATCACACTTTCTTCGTGGGGTCTTATGGATATGTGTCAGTTACATGTGATCATTGTCGCTGGGGAAATGATGTGTATTGTCATCTAGGCAGATGTACGCAGGTGTATGGAGATGTACCCAAATGTGCACAGGTGTACATGTATGTATATGCAGGTGTTGACAGATGTACACAATCGTACGCATATATGTATGCATATAGTATGGTATGTGCCGTTGTATGTATGCATATAGTATGGTATGTGCCGTTGTATGTGCAGATGTGTGCAGATGAATACAGGTGTACACAGATATACGCATTCATGGATGCCCGGTTGGTGGGACAGACATCAGACATCGGAACAAAGATCGGGAACCGACAGGATGCAGGTCGGATGTCACGTGATTATCTAATCTGCACGTGACCCACGTGAGAGGCGGTCTTTCTGACGAGAAAGTGTTCAAAGTGTTCATAGTGTTCATAGACAAACGATGACTGTGATCTCTCCTTTGTAAAAAGTTGCTGGTTTTGATCGATATGAGAAGTGTCCATCAGTCAATGCTCCCAATGAATGATGATGACCTATGTGAGGCATGTGACCCTTTGTGAGGCATGTGACCTTTGACATTGTTGTGTAATACATGACCTGTATCAGTCCAAAAACATATCACGGTTGATCTAAACCTACCATCACAAAATGCCTTGTTTTGAAAACAAGTGGTGCTTATTAACGTCCACTGAATGTCTGTAGAATTATTTGGGGAAATTGAATGTTTGCATGCAACATTTTTAGATAATAATGTATCGCAAAGCTCACTTGGCATCAGACAGACCAAGGAAATGTTTTCCACCCACTTGCCCTAAAGGGTTAAAGTGGCCTCATGAGATATCTGTCATCAGTCATCAAGTCATCCATCAGTCACCATTATTTAGTATTGATTTCTTCTCCAAATGTGATGGAGAGATTAGCATTACGGTTATGACATTGAAATTTAATTTTCAAATGGCTGCCATCTTGCAGCCATTATTCTTAAGCTTCGCTATGTAGTTGACTTTTGGACAAAATATTAGAGAAACGGGGAAATTTAGGAAAATATTTTCTTCTTCTGTTTATCAATACACTATTACTGGTGATGATGACATACTTTTCTGTGGTGTCATTGATAACTTACAAATTAACACTGATGCATTGATAATCAATAGACACATTCCAATCATGGAATCCAACAAATGCAAACAAAGCATACAGCTGTTATAATTCAAAATGGCAGTCAGAGGTCAAGGTCATATGGAAACTCTTTTGAAACCTATCAACTTTAGTACCATTTTTTCCCTTTATTCTTTCCAAAATTTGGTATATATTTAAAGTGTGTTTCCTCGCAGTTACCGTGGTGGAAATGCTACAACATCTTAGGTCAAGGTCAAAAGTATTTTATGTCCGACTGAATATTGGGCAGTTTATATTAATATTTGTATCATTTGATAAATATTGTCTTTAAATTATAAATGAATTGTTTTTATATTTTATTTATGGTTAAATGCATCCTCGCACTGCAGCAGTACTAGCTCCATTGAGGACTCGCTTCATGTGGTACCCCTGGCCTCGGGGAAATCATTTTCCCTGAGAAAAGTTGGTGGAAAAATCTATCCAATGAAATATATTTTATCATTGTTCTATTTATAGCTCATATTTGCCCAATTTCCCCACTAGATGTGTGTGTACCAGAGGTAGCACATGAACTGAGTCCTGAGTCGTGAGTCCTGAATGGAATTAAGCACCTAGTATAATTATTATGGTGCAAGGATGGGCTAAGTGTGGACATTGATTTTTTTTTTATCCATGTTGGACATTCAATTCTTAAAAATATAGTGTTAAATTATGATTATACCACCTATAATTCAAACTTAAATAACTTACTTGTTACTTCATGCTTGGACAAATAATATACATTTAAGATGTATATTGCATTGTATTCAAATAAACATTGGAATCCTTTGTTTCATTGGACTTTTCTTTGCTTAAGAATGTAAAAACTATATAAATATGTACATAGTGTGCATGAGGATGTTATTTGATTAGTTGGTTGACAGTGTGATGCAATTTGATTTGCTGCAAATCCATCAGTTAATAATGTCTCTGTTTCTGACAATTCCTCTATATCTAGGATGAAAATTATTTCCATTTTATTGTTGCATGTAAACTTGGGCAAATAAGAATATTTCTATCTGTGTCATAAAAGATATGATTAAATATGTATGAATGAATATTAAATGAATTTCATGTGTTCAACTTGATTATGATGTTGTATGCTTTGCTACCCCTAAATTTTAAGTATTTTCCTTTTACACAAGTCCATTTGTATAGGTTACAAGACAGTGTTGTTTTTTTAAGGTTAAAATTGAAACTCTTGCTATCATTACACACTGTATTTACCGTATATACAGCATGGCATGTAATATATATGTACTAATTCTCAGCATAGAATATATTAGTATAACTGAATTATTTATCTATGTTTTGAGGCAGCAAATGTGAGACTAAGAAACGCTATTGATTAATAGAACTATTGATTAATAGAACAGATTAAGCAATGTCTGAACAGCATTTAGTTGATGTCAAGTAGATATAGTACAATGATCATTAAACAGTGAACAATATAATTTCTGTGCCATATAACTAGACAATAGTATATTTGTTTCCCCATGTATTCCATTGCATATAGTTGGAGTAGTTTATTTATTCATTTACAGCAAATCTGTCAATTTAGTATTCCATGAATCAAAATGTGTGCGGTCATCTTGGTAAATACAATCAATTTGTGTTGACATGTTCACAATCATGAACCAATGTTCACAATCATGAACTATCATTGTATTCATGATCTGGTTGTACGTAGATTACTATTGATGCCAGACCAGTTTAATTTTATGAGATTACATTTATGAGAGCAATTATATTTCATCTTGTTTTCAAATAGATTACGAAATGTTTTTCATTGTTTAAATAATAGAGTGGAGGGGGGGGGGGGGGGAAATTAATGAAAGTCTAACGAACGTTTGTTCCAACAGAATGGATTTTGCGTATTTTAGCACAACCTTTTACATACATGTTGTGACATAACTCTGTCAGCATAACATATCTTTATAATACATGCAGATCGTATTAAAATCTCATCGCAAATGGGTGAAAGATTCCCACAGCGACGTTAACCTCCATATTCACTCACTCGCATATTAAAATTTCAATACTAATGTAATTTATCTTGCCTTTGGATATAATAGAGTCTGTAATACATGTTAGCAAATTTGACATTAATGACATTAATTTGCATTCATTTATAATAAATTATAATACAAATGGGGTCTACAGTTGTTTAATAGTATTAAATTAGAGATTTATTATTATTATTATTATTATTATTACACACAGTTATATAGCTCGAATATCCAGAATAACTGCTAATTTTTAAAATAAAGGATTTTTTAACATTTTAAGATATTTATACATAGTATTTTTAAGCATTGTTCCAAAACTGAAATTATAATTATAAGTACATGTACATGCAATGAAACTGTCTTTATTCCAATTGTTCAAGTATGATTTAAGTATTGCCTGATTTGATCATTACTAGGGGTGACTATCGAGGCCAATTATACTATTGCAATAGTATTGCGGTAGTTGAAAACACTATTGCAATAGTATTGCAATAGTTGTACTACTATTGCGATAGTTTTATTTGTAATATAGTGGCTAATGTACATATGACTGGTATTTAATTAATAAAATGCAAGACAATAGTGCGTTGTTATGATTTGATTTAATCCCCAAATCAAAATCTTGTTAAACAAACATTTCTCTGAAGCCCATTTTCATTAAACCTTGTGAAATTCATGAAATACCCACTCCGCTCGAGGATTTTCAACTAATTTGGTCTTAGTGTTTAAAAATAATACACTATCGAAACTATCCATAGTTGACGGTACTATCGATGGAAATAATCGATAGTTCAAATTACTATCGATGTATTGCTATCGGACCACTCACTATCACGATCTATCGATAGTTCGATGCATCGTTACATCCCTACTAACCTCCGTCAAATATTTGACGGAGGTTACTGTAGTCATAATGGCCGGTGTTTTCGAGGATGGTTCACCCCTGCACTATGCGATGTATGCGTACACACATTATTAATGTGTTTGTATATAGAAAGCTAGTTATGCAGTGCCTACAATCCATTACATTATAGGAACGCATCAACATCATGCATTTGGACGGTTTGTTGTCTACAGCACATAAATAATCATGTGTACATTGGTATTATAGGGCCTATATTTGCCGCTGGATTCGAACTCGGACATTTCAGCTTTGGACTATGTAGATTTTTATTTCAGATATATGTACAAAGTTTACAAGGTATATCAATGGGGAGAACAATCAGTGTCTACATATCAAATGTTTAAGTGGGAAGACAAAATTATCAGGATATTGTACAGAGAGCTAAAGGTTTCCATAGATCACTTGGTAGGTACTAAACGTTTGTGGTTTAACCCTCTCCCTACTGGATTCAGCACAGATACTGCTCTTTAGGGCATCTCCGGTTGCCTTCAGCATGGAGAGGGTTAAACATCGATATCTAAATATATCCCAATTGGTTCTCAAATCACTATCTACTAGTATATATGACCTGTAGTATATAATAAAGAATTACTACAGGCTACCCTCTCGTTCATAAACAATCCTAATGTTACTTTTTTTAAATAGGATATCGAAAGTTCATGATGAGAACAACAAATGAACACTCAATAATTTTATAAGATACCACTATGACCTTTGGATCCTAATGAAGTAAAAATGACGCTGTCAATTGCATGATGTATATACTAGTATGTACATTCCTATTGCTTATTTCTTTAACAATGTTAACTACTAGTACAGTATTACTAAACATGAAGTAGTTTAATGACTAGTCAAAACGTTGATACCAGACATAATAATAACTACATTACATGTTAATATATGTATGATGTTAAAACGATGAATAAATGGAAAATGTACAGATAAATGTTGTACATATACACAGGTTGGTGCTTGACAAATGTTTTATAATAAATATATGTGTAAATATGGTGTGCACATGTTAAAAACCTTCTTCATAGAGGTGCTTAGGCTTTTCGTATTCCTTATTAAGACAGAGCACATATTTACATGTTCAAAGGTGTTTTTGAATATATTCAATGTCATGCCTACATACATGTATATCTAAACAATACAACTAGTGCCATATCAAACTAAGAATCAATGCCACGTTTTATCATTTCATTGCAGAAAGTTACAGCTGGGTTCTGGAGAAAATAATATCATTAAAATCAGATAAATGGACATCACTCACTGCAGCAAAAGAATGTCAAAATATTTAAGGAGTGAAATGACAAAAAAAATAGATTATGTTGCTGGAGTAAAAGTAAAAGCAGCACATCATTCAGCTGTCATCCAGGGAAAAGAAAACAAACGTTTGCCTGGGGAAATAAAATACAGCAACAATACACAGCAGATAGTAGACAATTGACTGTGACTACAGACCAACAAGCAACATTTTTGTTTAAAAAAATTGTGGTTTATAACTTTAAATAAATCAACAATAACTCAAACATTTCCTTCCATTATGTTCCAATGACAGTAACCTTCTTTTAATTTCTTTAACCAGCAATGTCTACATGCTATCATGAACATGTAGTTTTAGAATTCACTTCCCAATAGTTCCAGTGGAGATTGAGTTTAACCCTCTCCCTGCTGGATTAGGCGCAGTAACTGCGTTTTAGCCTTCAGGGCATCTCCAGTTGCCTCCAGCATGGAGAGTTAAAATCAGTCCCCAACTTCATCCATCCTTCAGATTAAAAACACTAAAAATATCAGATGTAACATATAGTATGATTTTTGTCAATGTCAAGAAGAACGCATGGAAAATTCAAGATGAAAGAGATGACGAAAGAAGTGACAAAGAAACAGTTCACAAACAGACACAACTAACGGCAGATGTGACAACAACTACCACACTGTCGTATGACATTATGTGTTCTGTCATATGACACACAAGTTGTCATATGACTTATCAGTTGGCTAAATTGGTAAATAAATGGTATATTAGACTAGATGAAATAAATATTTCAATTTGACATTATTGATCAGTATGAACATATGAAATATGATGATATATGAAATATATAGTTCGCTTGGACATAATAATATTAATACCTCTTTAGCCACACACCCCACCCCTACACCCAATACGAGTACCGGTATTTATATGATATCTGTGATTTGCTTATGATGGGGGAAGACCCAAAATTGCCAATATGATTGATGGTGATGTTTGCATGTCGGAGATCACACAAGGATGGAAACTGGGCACAAATTCGCATTCATTTATTGTGCATCTGTCCTCACTGAGCAGACGAGATTCCCAGCCAGATTTAACTTGGACTGTAGCTCAACACACCACTATCCCATCCTTCCTATATACCACTAATATATGCCAAGTACATTTGTATTTTACCAAGATGTGTTCATTATTTTACGGAAGAGTTACATAACATGTTTATGATGATAACCAAGGTTGCTGGAAGAATTGTTCTCGATTATATCCCAAACAATTTTAAAACAAGAAATTATCTTTGATCAAGATTTACAAGCATATACAAATATTTTCATGATTAATATTCAAATAATTATCTTGAACACCATCGAAACTACCAGATGTTGATCAACACACCCAAAAGAAAAACACTGTCCAATGATTTACTTTTGTAAGATTTATGGTTTTGCATGTTGATATCAATATATCAAAATGTCAATATACATGATAATGTAATCATATGCCTTGCATACACAGAAAATATGTCATGCATTCTTCAATTGTGGTAGAAATGAAAAACGAGTAATATCAGACATAAATGCAGCAGTTCATACCTACCTAACCCTGCTAACCTTCAATCCACTTGCTCTGCACATTTGGCCGACGTATTTCCTTGTATCTACGAGTATTTTACGAACCAGAGACTGTGTGGCTACCCTGATGTGTTCTTTTTTACCCCAGCAAACCTGGTCTCCCCCCCCCCCCCCGACCCCGCCCCACACCAATTTTCATATTTACTGTTCAACTAAGCCTCCACTGTAGCTAAACATTACGCCTACAAGAGAACCAGTCATCGCTTGATATTTCAGTATTCAGTCTCTTCACAACATTTCAGCATTTCTCACAAACAAATTGTAGCACAACAATTATTCTAACATGCAATATGCAAGTCCACGTAAAACATAAAATTATACTGAATAATTGTAGTGCTATAGGAACTTTGTGAAACTTCGCCGAGAACTTTTGATTGGTAAAGAGGTAAATGGGCACACGTGTTCGAGATGGTCATGTGACCTTGGCTTTTAGTGGATGCGTAGTAACTGATTCCTGCAGTCTTCATAACAGAACTATTTGTCAATTTCAAACAATGTATAGTTAATAGCCATCATCGCTGTCGTCGTTTATTGCACTTTGACGGATCGCGATATTCATAACGTCTTTGATTTCCTTTTTGGGCGGTTCTTCGATCTCGGTTTTGAACGCACCAATCTGTGCAAGCATCCATTCCAACTCTGAAACAAAAATATTAATACATGTAGTTAGTAATATAACGTCAAGCATGCATGATGAGAAGAACATAACAAGGATGGAATGAATTGGTTGGGGTCTTTTTACAGGGCATAGATCAATTTTCAAGATCTTTTCACTTTCCATAAGTTATATCACGGCTTGTCAGTCTTAGTGCAAGAGGAAACTCGCTACATCCATAGCTGAATGCTGCAGTAAATCTGCAAGCATCAGCAGATACTGACACAGGAAGGATGATAACTATATTGCCATGGTTACGATGGTATAGACAGCACATCCCTTCATCAGGGGCCTGCTCCTTTCTAGCTGTAATGTCTGTACTTGCTGTCCGACGCATGCATGTGTCTTTGTAGGATTAACACTGCACAGAAGTACAGACATTACAGCTAGAAAGGAGCAGGCCCCAGGACTGCACTGGTAAGGCAACTGTTTCAAACATACCAGGCCCTGAACATGACTTGAACCTGGGAGCTTTGGTTAATGTACCATATTTTGATATGTATATTTTACAACCCATTGTGCATTTGCAAACCATAAAATCCCTAATTATCTCCCTTGAGTTTTACAATGCAGAATGTAATTTCTAAATAATTAACATTCAGTCCCCTCTGTTAAATATGTGAATTGCTTTAGTTACTCAAAACTGCCATTATCTACATACAAAAAAATAAAATCAGCTGGCAATAAAACGGTTATATCATGTATCATTGAAAAATACATCTTGTGTAATATGCAGAAATAATATAAACTAACCTTCTAATTTCAAATTCATTCCTCCAAATGCCATTGGCCCAACAAACTGTTTCTTCATATCGTTGTTATGATATATGAAGACTGTCGGCAAATTCTTGTCTGGATAATTAGGTATGCAAACCGTGGACACACTTTTTAAAAACTTAGTTTCTGGAAACTTTCTTGCCAAGTTTGTCAAATGTTGATTCACTAGATTACAGATGGGTATTCTGAAAAGGAACCAACAGACATATTAATTATGGTAAGGTACAATATAGGAAATGAATAGCGATAGGATTAATTGTTTGCTACTGAGAAAACAAACCCTGACAGCAACAAAAACCCAAGTTCACCATGTGGGAAGTTGCGCTGAGCATAAAACCTGCATATTTGACCTTCTCTTCAAGCAAAATTATCCCCAAAATGTCAAATGTAATGCTGATGGTAAAGTATTATGTAAAATTAATAGCACCCCGTGGTAAAACAAAAAGATTCATAGTTTTGGTTTAATTAAAGATCATTTTGACTCATATTTTGATGTCTAGGGAAAGCCATGCTACGCCATCAATAGAACCACCAACAAATTCAACGCCTTTAGTTTACTATTTAAATTTTTTTTTATTACTGTATTACATACCAGTATATTTTTTAAATGGAGGTTTCATTTAGCATTGCTTTCAAGATTATTTCACTCGTATCACAGATTGTCAGGTTAGGGCATGAGGAAACCTGCAACATCCATAGCGCTGAATGTTGCAGTAAACCCGATAGCACCGGCTGGTACTGATAAACCAAGAATGATAACTACATTGCCACAACTAAGTCATACAATTGCTTGGTTGGTTGGTTTGGGGCTAAAAGTCACTTTCTAGAATCTTTCACTAATATCATGACTTGCATGCATATGTACTGCTTGACTAGTTTCGATTTCCAGCAGTTTTTATAGTGCTAGTTCACTTAGAACATCATGTCGCAAATAGTACAATGATACCCCACTCAGACACAGTATACTGACTCCGAGCTGGCCAGTTCTTGCTTTACCTCTTTAATGCTGAGCGCCAAGCAGGGAAACAACAAGTACCACCTTTTAACATGTTTAACGTCTTTTGTTATGACGCGACCGGGGATTGAACCCGCGACCGTCCGCACTCCAGACCGACGCTCTAACCATTACGCCACGAAGCCGGCAGTAAAATAGTTGCCATGCATTTGTCTACTAAGAGCAGCTCATCACTGGACATGCAGATAGCGCAGTGTGCTCGGTAGATGGTTCAAAATCATAGATAACGTGGGACCCACACTTACCCGTCTTTGTAGACATGTATAACAACCCACACGTCATCTCCGGCCTGATTGACCTCTCGAACCCAGTCGGCCTTTGTGATCTCCATGACGCTCCCGTACTTTGACCTCTGCTGCTGTGCCTTCATCTCAGCCAGTCTCTGACGCCTGATTGGTTGATACAGAATGGGAGAAATCATTAGAGGATACTATGCCATTAACAAAGAACAAGCCAACTCAGAGTATCGAATATGTGTAGAATACGCAAGTGTGTGCCAAAGTTGAAAGCACAGGAACAAAAATTGTCTGAGGCTCTATAGCAGGGTTAGAAGTTCCCACTCACCGACGGCCCGATCCATTTCTCGTAATGTTAAAGGTATCTTACGGGCAAGTAGAAATTTCATGTTTTGTTACTTATATCATTATTCGGGCAAGTATGTTTTAAAGTTAAGTTCCAACCCTGCTATAGCACTAATAATGCATGTTTATCACTAATGTCACTTCGGAAATCATTCAACCATACATGATACATGCTGATTACCCCGTTAAGCATTTGATAATGAGACAGTAGATATTTTAGAAGAGTTAATTCAATGAATCAGTGCTGAGTGAATTACTGTTTTCCGTCACCACGGTCACAGCAGGAATCATTCACCCATTCATGATGAATAATGTTTAATTATGCTATTGATGGTTTATTATATTTATTATTATAATTTATATTTTAGAATAACCCATTCCATCAATTCTTATGATACATATTGGGGGCCATCGCTGGGGTCAACCCTTGCCTTATCTTCTTAGTATCTTACTAAATGCAACGATATGCGTGCACCACCTCTCTGACTTACTTATACTCTTCAAACATCCTCTCCTCTTCCTCATCGATGTCATCTTCATTTTCTTCTAATTCTTCCAACGTCATTTCGTCCATGCCTTTACCTATCAAAAATATAAATTTAAAAACTATTTTACCCATCAGTATCACAATCATGAATAAAAAAAATAATGTATTGTCCATATAGATTGTAAATTTGTATATCAAGTGATCAAAAACATTTATTAAGATGTTATTTAATTCCTCATCATGTTCCTAAAAAAAAGAGTAATTTGCAAAATCATATATAAAAAAACAAAATGTGCACATGCAAGATTCATCAACAATCATCATGGTGATTTATCTTAACAGACTAGCCATGTTGATGATGGTGTCGTGTTTCACGGAACAACTGCAGTCATGACTCGCTACATAACACGCGTGCGTAGTGAGCTTAGTGAGCAATGACTCTCGTAAAGCTACGTTCATTCTGCAAACCATGTTATTCATGCGATTCTACAAACCTTGAGACTTCTCTACAATGGTCTTCTCCACCATGTTGACAAAGTCGTCCTCTGTCATCTCCTGTTCCTTGGGTGGGATGATGCCCTTCGCGCGGAGAACATCATTCCACTCTGTGTCGGCATTGGGATCCTGCAAGCAAATTTGGATCCACATTTTATCACAGAAATATTCTATGGAGTAATAATTTACTAATTGGTAATTTATTACTAATAAATAATAAATGTGCATTAATATTTGGCCAAATCGTTACTCCAAAGTGTGCTCATACTCATAGCGCTACATTATTACGATGATTACAAAGGGATGGAAACTTACCGTTAAAACTTACTAGCCCAAATAGTGATAACAAAATGTAAAAAAATACGAAAAACATTAATTCCTACTAGCCCTTGGGAGAAATGACCCGGGCTAGTGTTAATTTCCATCCTTGATTACCCTGAACAGGATCAGTGTGCTCTCATTTTCCTTCTCAACTCTCTGGGAAGTATAATCAAACTGCATTACAATCAATGCAGAATAGAAGGTTTAATATCATATCGAGGCCAATATTCACGTAAATATTTGTCATGTTTCCGGATACCGATTATCTGCTGGGTGAAAAAAAGGCATTTTGGCACTTTCAAGCTAAGCCACTTGCCTAAGATAACCATGGTAACACCACAAGTTTATCAGCCTGTGATTCAAGGTGGGAGAGAAACAAATTCCTATGTATTATCAGGTTCTCGTTCACCTATCCACAACCATCTGAGCTCAAACGTGCTAAAAATTATTGATTTGGAGGGCCATGCACAGGACACATGTGTGCAACCACCCAGTCAGTGACCAGATATCCCCTCATTCTCAATATTGGAAATTTGGAAGACCATCATCAAGTAAATATCTTAATACCATCAGGAGAGTATTGGATTTGTGATCAGATTGTTGAAGGGGAGCTCAAAGATAACTTTAATTTAAAGTATTGCATTCCAAATTCATGATTCATGATTCTATCGAAGGACTTCCCTTAAAATACAGAAAGTTGTTTCATCTACATAATGCTTCTGATATCAGCTAAATGCATTTTCTGCGATAGACATCCAGATTTCTTTGAGTATACTTACATTCTAAAATTAATGGTTAATAACACATATTTGAGCATGTTGAATGTATAAAATATATCATACATATGCTAATTGAGCATTGTGAGTGGACATTGCATTTATATTTAGCTCCAAAGTTGCATAATTGATCTGTGATTAAAAGCCTTTAAAATTTAAAGGGTCAATGTTCATCATGTTCATATATTGATATCTTCTTTATTCAGTTGTACGAGTTGTACATAGATTTCTCAGACAAACAAAAATAGTTAATTGATTGCTGCTTAGTTAATAAAAGTATTTAGAGCAAAATATTTGTAAATTAATAAGGGACTGACTCATTCGTGATATTAGTCATTTAATAAGATTATCATGATTATTAGACTGTCACATTTCATCAAGAATCATGGCATGATATTCAAAACCGCTTAAAAATCACAATAAGAACAGATAATACAGAATATACATTGATAACCAGCTGGCATTGCCAGTGGCAAAGGTATGTGTACTACATAATAAATAACATAAAGAAATACGAGTCGAGGGTATGTTAGTCCAGTTTAGACTAAAAACACTAATCTATATGGTAGATTACAGAAACAATACACACTACACCTGCATACCTGCATTATGGTCAAATATATCAGTCCTAAAACAGGTAAACTTAGCGAAAACAATGAAATATATTTCGCTTATTTCCTGCACATGTAAAGGGGCGATTCCCGTTTGTAGCCTCGTTTTCGAAATTCTCTGATGACGTCACATTAGGATTCCCCCTTCCTAATACCATATAAGGTGACTGTCACACGCCGAAAGGCGCTCTTTGCTGATTGTATTTCATTACTCAATGTTATGAATAGATCTATAACTTTACGTAAACTATAGACTACATGATTTGATTTGTCTACATGTTCTAGAAAGTTCAATATATTATGTAGTATTGTATAGGCTACTATAGTATTCTTTGACAAATAATTATATCTTCACCATTTAGGCCTAGGCCTACCTATCTATGATATGTTTACTCAAAGCAAACATGCAAATAGAATGATTATGTTTTTAAATAATGATAATACAATTATGTATTACATTTTACAATAAGAATAAATCAATAATTTGAAACACACCGAGCTCTGCTCAAAACACCAGCAAAATCATCAAATCTGTTCATTTTCTAGATGCCCCTAACTGTGCATTACGGAGGCCTGCCTAAATAGTTTTTAAAAGAAGAAATAAATAAAAACTATAATTTATTGGTTTTGAACTGAGTCAATATAATGACAACTAATACATTGGTTTATCTGATGCAGGAAGTCTATAATATTAGTCTATGTAGGCCTATACATTCCTCTGCATGCTCCCTGAAGTTAGCTCCGGTAGGCTGTACATTGGATATGAATATATGATATTGAATAGTTATAAATAGTTATACATGTAATGAATTACGTTTAGCATGTTTGCTGTTTAGTGGACTGTCTGTTTAGTGGAATGTTTTATACAAGACATACTCAAATAATATATAGGCCTAATGGCTAACTATATACACAGATACAGATATAATTTTAAAAGTAGCTAAACTACAATATAGGCCTAATATAATATTGCTTTTTCCTCCGATCATTGTATGCATGTTATACAATATATATTATTCCGAGACAGTTTTCAAAATATTTACTAGTTGTAAAGTATTTGTTTTAATCGGAAGCAAACAAACTGAATTTATAAATGTCCTTTAATCCAGAATTTTACTCATGCATTTTGCTTAGCCTTTGATCTTAGGGAGATATCGTTATATACAATTATTTTATTGAATATAATAACACGATTATAAAAGTTCCTCAATTAATCTCAATATATTGTCATTATTTATATAGATCATAGAAATATCACGTGAAAACATGACTATTTCCGACGTGAAAGCCTAGTAAAATGCTACTACCGCTACAATTTACAGAATTAATATGCAACTTCCGGTACAACGAGTGGTCCCCAGTATTTGATGTCGGCTGAATGAATTTTGTCTCGCATTCTGGAGATAGCGTTTTCGCGCAGGTTAATAAAAATGCATACTTTAATCCGTTTCATGTGAATTTTTACTCTTGTAAATTGGAATTAGATGACCCCTGTCTGTTTATTATTTTAGATCCGTAATTTATTATCTGCGTACGTTGTTGAAGACATTTGCAACATTTCATGATATTTTATTACGAAGAAGTCTTCTTGGAAGATGATTCATGTCGTTAAAAACCCAGACTGGGAAAAGCGTACCATTTTCATGGTGTGCTTTCGATCGGGCTGAGACATTTGACGATTTAATGGAAGTGTACAGAATTTGAAGTGTGTAATGGTATCAACCTAATTAAAATTAGATCGAAAGTATCGCTCCAAATATTACTGACATACACTCAACAACGATCTAGCACAATTGCGCTCACACTGCGGTCTGAACGACTTTTGACCTTAATCGTACACAGAGACGCAGCAAAGTGATGCTACGAGTTACCTAGAGTTACCAATCTACCCCCAAGACTTTCAAAAGTGATCCTGTAATTGGTTAAGGCTTGGTTAATGTCAAAGGTCAATCCGACAGCATGTGTAGCGTGGCTGTGTTAGATCGTTGTTGAGCGTATGTCAGTAATATTTGGAGCGCTAATTTTAATTAGATTGGTATGGTATTAGACTAATCAGGTTGGGGAATCTCACAAACGAGCTTAGGCCATGTTTAATGTCCTGTATATGTGAATCATATGCTACGATAAATATCTACGCTATATGTCCACACACAGGCCATAAGGCTGCTTCACAGACGATAAGCGCAACCAGACGTAAATTGACAACTCAGGTTTCTCACCTTTTAACTGTTAAAACTCTCTGCATGAAGTCGTACGTGAATGGTAATCCAATGATAGGTGAGCGTGTCTCTAAAGACAAGCTCACCACTTGCTCCAAATGACTACATGTGCACACAAACCGGAAGTGGTCGACTATATGACAAACTGCTGAACAACACAATACGTGCATGCATCGCAACTATTAGCTGAACTTCCGATCCCTCTTTTATAATTGAATATATTCTATAATATGTAATAGCTACGAGCTAAAAGCCTAGGAGCTAATAATTTTAGGATCTTTTCATCACTGGAAACATCAATCTCACTTATTATTAATGAATTTGCCAACTAATTGTACCCATTGATGTCTGAAATTATCATAGATGGATAATCTGGTGTTAGAAATCTGAAAATGAATGTTATATTCGAGTTGTTGACATTTTTTCTTTGACGTCATAAATGTAAAAGATTTGACTGGTAATGGGTAAATATGAGTTAATTATTGATGTAATTTCAATAACTACTGTCGAAAATGTGTAATTATTAAACTATTAATAAATTATATGCAATATAGCTCGATCTAGCTATACTATAGTTCGTTTTAGCTATTATAGCTCGTTTGGCAGTTTTCCCCAACCTGCTAATTAGTCTTGACTCTTGTAGAGTATAGGACTAAAATTTATTGCTTGATAATGATAAATAGTATTGGGAATATATGATGTTAAATTAACGTTGATCTAAATTCCATGGGCATGTCGTTCTGATTTTGTATTGATTTTTTTTATAATTTAGTAATAGAGTAAAGTCCGGGGACATCGGACAGTACCTGGACTGGACACTTACATTAACCACCTGTTTACTGATTAATATACATGTCTACGTTTCCTCCTGACTGCGTTTTGACAGTGAATAGCTAAACCACGTGATTTTATCATTGCATGGTGCTAACATAACCTTTAACCTATCAAAAGTCATAAATGTGACATTTTCGGCAACTGCGTTTAGAACATGTCGCCATAACATTGATGTATCTTGACAGAAGCACTGTCCGAAGTCACAGGACAAGTGACCAAAGTCCAAGGACACATAGTTGGATTTATATTTGTTTCAAAGTATATTACAACCTTCTGTATAAAACAATTGCAGTTTTTGTTACAAAAATGGTGTCACTTTAGTAATGTGCTATTGATTTGTTAACACATATTATGCCTCAAATTTATTTTTATATCAATCTCTTATAGTTGAATTATGGCATGTACTATGTAGTCGATTATATATCTAAATTATATATGCATAGAACTTGTAAAATAAATCTTCTTTTTTTGGCTACTGCAGTCGTGGTGAGTTCCGCCTGTGGTGTTGTCAGGTGTCACGTTGCTGCCGTTGTGTCACGCGACATGGCGGAGTATGGGTGGGGCCTCCCAGACGAGCTGATCCGCAAGGCGCAACACGAACTCCACGAGGTCCCAGACAAACGCCAGGACTGTGTCGTAGCTGTGCAGGAGCAAATAGTTACCAGACCAGATATAAGTATGTCTGTGTGTCTGTCTGTCTGTCTGTCTGTCTCTCTCCTTTTCTCCTCTCTCTCTCTCTCTCTCTCTCTCTCGCGATTCAATTTTAAAGAACTTAGGGAAGATTTTCACTAATCATGTTTTATGAAAGTAATTATTTCTTCAAATATCCAGTACAATTTGCAACAATATATTTTGTTAATACCACACTTAAAATACTTGTGAAAAATACTGAAATACTGTGTTTTAAGAGTGGAAAATAACTTGTTCAAATCAGGAATACAGTATTATGAAAACAAATCAATCTGAACATGTATTTTAAAATCGATTTACATTAAAATTATGAATCGATTCACAAAGACAGAATCACGTATGATGATATAAGGGGTACAATGACGATACATTGGTGAATCGTGACACCCCTAGAAGATATTAGTCCTTATGAAAGCCTTTATAGCCTATAGAAAAACAAGTTCGTAATTAATTAATCAAATTTTGTATGAACATGATTCTCCTTCCAGGAAACCATTGCCAAGTCAGAGCTTGAGGACATAGAGAAGAAACACCTGGCACAGATGACTAACATGAAGGATACTTATGAGTAAGTATAGTAATATTAGGACTAGGGTGGCTTATAGTGAAATTGGTAGAACAAACCAAAGACACTGGGTTTAAATCCAATCCTGCAGCCCGGAATCAATATTCGCGAAAGTTATCTTTCCAACATGATCATACGAGCAACCTGACTGGCAATAGCCTAGCAGATATGTGAACAAAATTGTGGGTTTAATGAAAGAAGCTAGTCCTTATCAACTACGTTTTGTATCAATTTTTTGATTTTTAATGATTTTGACATTTTTTTTAAATTGGACTCCAACGTCGTTGTGGTTCTTCTTTGTAGCTCAATCGGAAAACATCCGTCTCTCCAATAGCCCAACAGATATGTGAAAGAATTGTGGGTTTAATGAAACAATTAAATGCCACGTATTGGTGAAAGATTCCCACTGTGACATAAAACAATTCACTCACTCATTCACCTGTGGCAATGCAGATATCGGGTCCAAAGTGAAAGAATCTTGTCAGCTTAATTAGATGTATTTGATGTTGATGTTAAATAATTTTAAAAAAAATCTTTTATTTAATATTTTTATTTTATTTTTTTATTTTTTTATTTTAGTGAAAGTAGCTTGAAAACCCAATTAAAATACAATAAAAATTAAATGTAATTTTCTGATCTGGTCATCTCCTAGGAAACAGCTGCAGTTGCTCATGCAGAATATCGCTAACTTGGAGGAGCAGCGAACTGTGTTGGAGCAGCAAATGAGGCGACCTCCGTCCGTGGCCAGTAAAGCCAGCACCTCGCCTCGCGCCTCCACTCACAGTCCCAGCATCCGCCAGAAGGTGGCCGCCAGTCCAGAGAAGTCCATCGCGGAATCGACGAAAACACCCGTGACGCCCAAGTCTCCTGTAGTCAAACACAGGTGGGTTATGGATCAAAGACCAGGGAGGGCCTATTCTCAAAACGTTCTTACGATCGTAAGACAATCTTAGCGATTCTTATAGTATGGCTACGAACTGTTCTTAGGCTAAGAAGTTCGTAAGAACGTTTCGAGAATCCATTGAGCGGGGTAATAATGTAACGTCATGAGCATGTGTACGACATAGAATATGCGCGTTATAAATATGCATTATTATTATTATTACTATTATTGGATGATGTCAAGTTGGTGCACGTTGACATGTCATGTATCATAGGTAACTGCGCGGGTGTAGGTCGTGATCATGTCTTAAAGCAGAAGCCGTGCACATTTAATATTTGTACAGTATTTTCTTCTCAAAGTTCATGTGGTTTGTTCTAGTTTTGGAATTGTTTGAAGTAGCATCATGGCCTCCCATCGTGTCAGTTGTCCAGGGGCTCTCGTCTGACCTAAATGTCCAGTTCCCACCCTGCCACCGAGTTTGTTTTGAAACTACAAGTAGATGTGGACACGACTAAGAGGACAACTGACCGGTCCGGAGTGACTTCACGTCATGTCATACACCCTGTTCGCACCCCTTCGCGAACGCGCCCTCTGACCGCTCGGAGGTCGGCGAAATGACCAGTGTCCGGCACAACGTCCCTCCGCCTGTCAACAACAACTCTCACGCCCTCTTGCGGGCACTAGATACAACGCTTCACGAACCGAAACTCTGTTTGTACACAAGACAGTCAGTTAATGTTTATTGAGTCAAGTCATAACTTAACGGTTATGTTTGTTTTAAATCTATGTTGCCGGGGAAAGCGTAACGAAGGTTCAGACAAGCGCTGCTCCCAAAGACGTCTCTCTCATCGAAAATAGTTCGAAAGAATTTTGTGAAATTCTCGATTTGCAACACTTTGGAATTTGGGGACGGGCTACGTCACGGTGCAGTTCCGGTCCGAGTTGTTCAGCACCGCCCCAAAGCGTTCCACTAATATTTAAAGTGATGACGCCGTGTTTGCTCTTCGCGAAAACTAAGATGGCGGAGCACGAGACCGTTAGTTTCCGGTTCGCGTGCACAACGGCGGTGACCGTTCTCGGTCGTGGTCTCCATGCTGGACTTGGCGGAAGTCACGTGCCAGAAACTGACCAGAGTGACCGCTCTGATTTACTCCGTCCGGACACCCAGCCAAATTGTAGTCAGACCACTCGTCCACGGGTCAGTCTGAAGACTGCTTTACCATTAAGAAACTCGAGCATTTTTGTCTTTTCTCTTACGAGACAATGCTACATATTTATGGTTTCATGAAAAAGACCATTTACATATATCGCAATAAGAATTAAAACGGTAGGAGAATATGTCACAAATACATTACGAACATATTTGATATATCCAATGTAATGTAGCTGAACATGATACCTGCATATGGTCTCTTTTGATTTGACCCACAAACATTTTCATACTCATATAATTATATAAATATAATTTATTTCAGTTTCGGTGACTGTCTATGGCTAAATTGTTTGAAATTGTAATAACCTCAAATGCCAGTTTCTTCTTCATGCAAGTCGACCAGTGCAAGCGAATTATCTGGTAGAACATTGCTGGCGACTGCCTAATCTCTCTCGGAAGGTAATGTCTCTCACACATGTTATCCGCCTCTCATTGTCCGGTCTATTATAACGAAGATGTTCGGAGTCCACAATCACCACAACCACCACAATCACCGGCAGTCATCGGCGGCTGAGAATAGTCTGTTGGCTTTGTCTTCATCTTAAGCTACAACTGTCGCCATGTTGTTTTGTTTGACCAATGAGAGGAAATATGTGACTCAAGCCGTATTTTCGGTCTTATCCGAGCCGAGAGACGAAGTGTCCCAGCGGAACTGTCCCAGGAGAAAGCCGGAAACACTACACATTTTCCGACTACCAGTGAATGAACCTGTCACCAAGTACGGACTATTTTCGTCTAAGTTTGAAAGTTTGTAGAGTTGTATTCGTTTTTTATACTCAAGAATGTCACTTCGCGATCGTGGGAAGGAGAAAAATTGCATATTGTCATGTTTCAAACACGCAAAATTATAACAATCTATAATGGAGGCCTACAGTATCGAACGCAATTTAACGTGGACTATCCATTATGTTTGCGATAAACACTAAAATAAACAGTATAGACGTGAACAGTAGCTATATACCGGTCTTGAATATGCAAAGTTGATATGTTCCCATCTGTCAAATATACGGACATTCGAACATGGACGAGGGACGTACACATGTATGACTGAAATGCAGATTTTGTTAGGAATATCAGAGAAAGGTTATTCGTTAATGTTTAATATCAGTATTGTTTTTACGTTCAAGAAAAGTATAAGTACCTTGATGGTATACACACATTGCACATTAACATTAGTGTCTCGCATTGCTGTCTTCCACCAACGGAAGTCAAACTTGGAACATTTGTGATCCAATATTAATTCATAAAAAAAAGCATGAAAAAGACTATCCACTTTTCAAAAACATTAAAAACAACACCTAAACAACTCTTCCTTATGAAGAAACGAAGGGTTCTGGACTGATTCATGGATTATAAATTACAGAAGAATAATAAAATATTACAAATAATAAAACATCAGAATTCCTTTAATACATACACGAATGCTCCGATCTGATATCTGATCGATTAGCCATCAGCTCCTTTTGAAACTGGGACGATACCGTGCATGCGGACAAACTGGGCGCCATTATTTTACACATTGTTTTACACATTTCTGTTGTTCTTACATAATCGAGTTCAAGTTCTATCTTGGTGACAATTGCAAGCAGGTGGACGTTCTATGGATGCAATAACTATATCTCCCTTAAATCAGTCGCTCTTTATGTGGTTTAGTGAAACGCATTACATAGCTGTTACTGCGGAGTTTCTCTCCACCATCACCACACTATGAATGGAATACATAATCACTTACATTTACCTATAGATACTATTGACCTGTCTATAACGATTGTTTTTTCTTTCGATATATTGGTGAATTGTTCCCAAAAGAATGAACCAAACATGCTTTGGTATACATAACAATAATGATGACGACAGTGATAATTCTAATAAAGATGTTTAATGACTTTATATAGCGCAATTAAATAATTATTAAATAATTATTTTCTTTGCGTATATAATATAGTCACGATAAGCACAGATAGATCTAGTTAAATTTGTGTTTTAAAAAATATGTGATTTGAACAAGATCTTCGAAGGATTGAAACTAAATCAGATGATTTTATTTGTTGATGCCACGTCTATAGAAGAAACATCTTTGACCACAGGATGTTGTTAACAGCCGAGGCACAAGCAGACGTTATTGCAGTTGGAAACGATGCAGGTTGGTACCGTACATGCATCCACCGTCAAGTCGCTGAAGTATGTTGAGGTAAAGAAGATTACAATAAAGAAGGATTTTAGGATCTACATAAAGAAGGATTTTGTAGTCATTTGTTATGAAAGTGGTGGGGACAAAACGGAAGTGTATGTTGTAATCATGTTGGTCAAAGATGCATGGTAATCTGGAAATGATGCAAGCTGATGTAGATTGATATGAGTATGTCATTAAACTACATATGAGTTCAGATACTTCTGTGGAATGGGACATTGATTCTGCGTGAAGTTTTTGTAAGAATATCGGTGTGATAATTGAACAACAATAACAATAACAATGATACTACTAACAATAGCAACAGAAGCAGCATCAATAAGATAATAATAATAATAATAATAATAATATAATGTTATTCTTAAAGGCATATCACAGATGGTTTACCGATATAGTGGTCTAGCACGGTTTTACCTGATAATAAATGTGTTTGTTTTGACTACACAAGTACTTTATACAACCAGTTACTTATTCAACATGTCTCACGTTATCAACATTTTATTTTTAATATAATATTTATTAATTATGAACGACTCGCACATAAATGGCGTCAGTGGTCGTGACAGTGTTCACTGAGTAGAGTTATCTCCCTTAGTAAGTAAACCATAGGAAATGTGAGATTGGACGTAGTTATACTGGTTATACCATGAAGTGTAAACTGCAATGGAATTTTACCTAACCTACAGCGGTAAAAACATATTTGGAGGTATAATAGCGATTATGTGTATGCTAAGAGCATGTACTTAGCATGTTTAACTCGAATTAGGTCCAAAACGACAACGTGATATTATGCCTTTAATATTAATATATATAATTTATTTTACAAATACACATACACTAGATTGTACATACAATATATGGTTGAGAATGTTCTACAATTAGGTAACAATAATAAATGTGTAATAAGACACTGAAAGAAGCTGACTGTCGCAGATCCTGAAGCATATTTGTCAGCTTTAGAAAAAATATCGGAGGTTCTGGTGGGCCCTTAGTCTCGTGTTCATCCCAGACTTCCCAAAGTGTCCATATCTTATGAAATATGAGGGATGAAACTGAAGGTCATGTGTGCACAATGGACATGCTTTGTTGACCAAGGTGCACTTCCACTGCACTTGGTAATTGACGTACATGTACACGTTCACTGGAAGCCTTCTGACTTGCTTCCAATGCTGGAGCGAATGCAACGTCTGGCAAACACCACCTCAATACGTGGCACGTTGTTGTTTATCTTTGCCAAACAACACGCACGTGAATGTTGCAAAACAAAACAACAAATCACCAGCAAATTGAACACTAATGTTAGGCAGACAAACACCCGCCCTGTTTGCCTAGATGACCAAGGCACGATGCCATACTCCCCAGTTCTGTTTCAAACCCAAACCAGGCGTGTCATTCGCTGTGTTGACTTGCTAACTTTGTTGCCTCACCGCAGTCAAGCTGACTAGAGAGCCGACAAGGGCCATAACCCAATGGAAGCGTTTGCAAACACCGCCAAAGTGACGTTTTCCATTGGCCAATAAGGAAAGCGTGCTCATGCGACCAAGTACTGTTCTATTTCAAGAGTCTTCTTGCTGACGTGTCTTGTATACAAACCGAGGCATGCACTTTATACACTGTCATAGATTATTGATAATAGTATTAATATGTTTTTGTTTTGTACCAAACATATATAAAGTAATTTACGTTTACATTCGAGACACTTCATGGAGTTTATGCAATCATCATATCGCGTATTCAATGGTGTTTCGTTAGCATATCATTTTCATCTGTAAATATATGTATATACCATTATTACATATGTTATGGGATTGAACATCTGATCGCTATATTAACAGAATGTTTATTTTAAGTGCATGGTCAAGATCTATATAACGAGTGTGCACATGTGTTCATGTACAGACAGATCGGTTACTGTGGTTGGTTGTGTATATCGACATATTCTCATATGTCAGTGCTATATGATCCCAATGTGTAAACGTACTCGTCAGTCTCTCTATAGATTACACGGCAATCAATCATACATGGTTCCATGCATGTTTAGATACGGACATCAAGGAACGCTATGGATCAAAAATAATCTCACACCATCAGGATGAAACTGTAATTTATAGAAATTAAATAATTTAAGTAATAATTCGTAGAATATTGGTATGTCGCTACACCAACAACAAAAATTTCCTTACATTATCAAATTTTGTTTGACAATGCGGACTGATAAATAAATATTAACAGTTTCGGCGATAATTTATGTTATCTGAGATGTATATTTAACAGTGTGAGCGATAATTTATGTATATTTCAACAGCTTATAAAAAGGCACTCAGTTATAAATAACGTTCTTCGTCATTACTTTACTGTTGATAAATACGGTAATATGTTTATGAACTTATCAATTATGGATACTGTATATAGTTTTAGAATGAAGAATTTACAGCAGATATTCAATATTGAATTACTAGTACAATGTATTACAGTGTATATTATTCAACTCAATATCACTAGTACTTTGGTTGTGGAATTAACCTCCTCACTGCTGCGGGCGTATGTATATGCCCAAAACACATGCACAATGGAACAATTCAGGTTATTAGTGGGTTGAATAAATCTCGTGATAAAATCATTGTGCATATTTTCCGGTAAAAATTAATCCGATTATTAAATACACGTAGGTCGATTAGCTGTGAATCTATGCATCTAAACAGCACTCCATAGAGCATAACTGTTTGAAAATAGTATGTTTGTATTTTACAATCCAATCATGAATAACAAGTAGTCAATAATGAAGAAGTGAACAATATTAAAACACATGTGAATGATTTTATTCACATAACCAGATTAAGCCTCAAGCTATATCCATTCAATAATTGGGGGAGTATGAATCCCTCTCGTTGAGAAATCCTCCAAGTATTATAACCATGTATTACCGGGGGATAACGAGAGCAATTGACCCGTGTCAATTTCATGCCAATCATTATCCCCGCATGACGAGGGACAGACAGGTATGACATCTGACATACACATCACCTGCATTTGTTCCGCAATTTAATTTATGTATTTTGCTTTCATTTCTATATATATTTTTTTTAAATTTATGATTTAACCCAACTTTTCTTTGGGGGGGGGGGGCGGGG
>JAUTBV010092741.1:0-17897 GCA_032361325.1 Lepetodrilus fucensis | reverse complement strand
CCAGTATCGCAGATATTGGCCAACTCTGAATTTCACAGATAGATGGCTCAGATCAATGGATCAAGTTGTAATTATTTGTTATGCCAATTATAAACCTGAAATGCTTTTAGAAAACCAGACAAATTATCCACATAAAATTATGTGTTTCCAACATTGCAAATTTACATTTTCGTGGCTCAATCTTATGTACGTTCGACTGGTGTGAGACTAGTTTCAATACATTGGTAGAGTATTATCTATAGGCATAATGGTCTGTGATTCTAAAATGTATTGTACACAGCTTCAGTAATTAAAATGATGCGTTGCAAGTAGAAACCTTGACATCAACGTATATAATAATTATTAGTTATGATATTAATGCATACGAGGATTAATTACATTCTCAATATTGATAACATAAAATGAAACGAACAATAAATTATCATTAGCCTGGTTTACGGCCAACATAAAGTACCAGTCTAGTTCACATTTACAGGTTATCTCCGAACACATCTGTCAACGTTTGTTTCCGACGTTGTAGACATGATATAGATGTATTTATATGTATAAACGGCCACAGTGACATACAGAAAGGTCACTACTTTCAGTTCACAGATTCAGTTCACGATACTTTCATTTCACAAATTATGTCTGAACATTTCCAATGTTGTTGCTCTCCATAAATGATAGTTGTGTTGGAATCAAATTTATGTTAGTATTGATTCTGTAAAACCGTCAGCAAGTTTTTAATTTTGTAGTTTTTACATCGGCGTAATTGTAGCCTAACTATCCGTAGATTGAAACGAACAAGTTTGCGAAACATATATAGATCGTTATAGTATTGCTTTCCTTCAATAAAATCACTCATTAGACATTGATCTAATAAAATGATTATAAAAGTATCCATTCGAATTGTATTTTAATGTTACTCAAAGTTTATCCCAAAGCAATAGGTCTAAGCGTGCGGAAAATGCAGGTTGCTATAAACATTTCCAATTGTTTTCCAACTCATTCTATAGTAGAACTAATTTGGTCCTGAATATACCTATTACCATTCGACCAAGCTATGTATTCATGGAAAACTTTAACATGAATTAACCCTTTCCATGTTGGAGGCAACTGGAGTTGCCCTAAAGAGAAGTGTCTGTGCCTAATGCAGCCGGCAGGGTGAACGTACAGTTACAGAATATGTAATTAAACCTACCTGAGATTCTTCTCAATGTTCACATTACTGATCGCTTCCATCAATTCCCTTCCAATATCCGCATCAACATCATTGACAACACATGAAGAAACTCCGGTGGAAAATCTGGATGGCGAAAATCCGTATTTCCCGACGAGCAAACCGGCGATGCCGAACAACACGGCCACAACGACGACTGATAAAATCCAGACTTTTCTGTATTCCCCTTTGACAACTTTGGTGCCTTCTATGAGGGACATGTCGTTGCTCATGCTGCGTGTAGTTGTTGAGTTTGTGTGTGTGTGGATGGGTGTTTTATGCTCGCAGCCTTCCTACATGTAGCGAATGTATCATCTAAGGGGCCGCAGTATCACCAAACCACGACCACTTTTCGGGGCGGTGGCGGAGCGGAACTAGTGCGGTGTGGCGGTCAATACTAGTTTATAGAAGTGGTGTAGACATGTGCTGTTTTCTCGCTACCTAATTACTCGCATGCAGTTTTCTATACAGGATTATGTAGGGACTCCAATTACAATTGCGATGCTTTTATCAGTTCCTTAACCCGGGTTCGAGCCTAGCTCATGCCACCGTGTAGCACTCTTGAGCAAAGTGCTTAGATCCACACTACTCCAGTCCACCCAGCTGTGAATGGGTACCCGGTAGGAAGAGGTGGAATTGTGAATGTAAAACCTTCTAGCGCCTTAACTGGCAGCTTGGGTTGTATACTCCCCAGGGTGTTGAGAAGGTGAAATGAGTGCACATTGATCTATTGACCGGAGTAATAATGTAGCGCTATGAGCATGCTTCTGAAGCATGGATTTGGCGCAGTATAAATGTTAGTAGTTATTGATAAATCTTCAGTGACGATTGGTGTTCCAATATGTAAATCGCCGTTACATTACATAATAGAACGGCATCCTTCCGCATATGTGTGAAGTGAAATATACTGTATAGTAATGCTAGGTTAAATATTAAATAGACAGAAATTAAGAATGTTTATTGGGAGTTTTAATTTTGAGTAACTGTACCAAACAGGGTGTGGCATCACCTTCATGATTGCTTATTACGGTATACTAGTATCAGTATACTTAGTATATATAGTACATTTATATGGTATACTAGTATATAGTACATCTATTGCGCGATGAATTGATGAATGTATCAGTACGAAATGGAAAGGTAACAAAATAACAGAACACATGTTAGCTGTCATATGTTTAATTTCTTACAAAACCTCTGTGAAAAAATATAAAATGTTGTGACATAATGGCTTTCACAAACAATGTACAAAATGAAGTGTGACATATTTCAACAAACATTTACTTTAATACTATTACTTTTAAACAATACTTCCCTTGAAGTAATGAAAATGATGACAATTAGGCTTATTACTTACATTGAAGTTCACATAATAGGCGTAAATAGGGTCTAAATGTTGATGTATATGATAAAACAAAATATAACTAGTACTGCAGATGATTTCATTTTAAGACTTCCTATCTAACGGCTGTATAAACACAAATTTGGCTGGAATAAAGTGCATACCGGCTTGAAAAGCAAGGGTACCGGCATGAATTACATACATACCGGCAGGATAAACAGAGTCTCGGATGTATAAACATGTGATTTTAAAGAATATGGAACTTTTAAAGAATATCAAACATGGGCCTACTAGAAGACTTATTTCTATATAATAATCTGCATATTTTAATCGAAGACATGAAAACTCATACTACAGAAAAAAATACAAGTTAATGCCATAATTTTACAAATTAGAAGAAAGTATTTGGGAATATATAAAAACAAAACCATATTAATGGATCATTGACTACCGGAATATTATCAGTATTCTGAGATGCCTGTAATTGCCATGGTAACATCAATATAAAATCTATACAACATGAAATATGTTCAATAATACAATAATGTTCACATTAAAATGTTTAAAACATACTCACATGCACAATTAATACAACTTGTTTTGAACACATGCTTTGTAATATTTGCATATCATGTAAAGATACATCAACCAATGAGAAAGTAAGACATAGTGACAAAACAAACACTCCTTATGAGTGTATGATACTTCAGTAGGAAAATATAGGTACTATCATAATTTTTTCGATGTGACGAAATTGGAATGTATGGAAATAAAGCTATGTATTTCAATATTTGAAGTTTACAAAAAAAATATGTATTTGCAGAATAGTCAAAACAATAATGTGACTTGGAAATAAGATGGATCGGACATACAGACAAGCACTGTATACACCAACATATCAATCAATAACTAAATATAATTTCAATGTTTACCCCTCAAACAATAATAACAAAAATAGTATGTAAATGAATTACAAATGCATATTTTGATCATTTCAACATTGTCATTGTGACCTGTAAACTTTGATCTGTAGACCGTCCCAGAGACAAAATTCCTGTTGAGCATTTCTTAAACATCAATTACAGAAAGTATCCGTAAATTTGGTAGACATGTTCAGTATATATAGTTATTAAGTTAGCAGTTCATGAATGCGGAAGACTTGGAAATATATATTGTTTAACAAAATACAAAATAAAAACTATGTTCCTTGGAAACTACAGAATAGTCTAATTTGTCAAAGGTTTTGTTGTTTTAAAATACCTAAAGATCGCAATTTAACATTTATTTCTTGTGAAGACATACATCTGAGTTTTATTGTTAATTTTCTAGCATTTCATCCAAGACTTTCCTCAAAATATAAATTTGACAATTTCACTTGTTCAAAAATTGAGACAAATATTTGTTTAGTACACATTTTAACTCTCAATTCTACAATTTCATATATCATACGAGATTACACCAGTAAACAGTCTACCCTGTAATATAGATGTCAAACTCATTGAAAGTTTCAATGCAATAATCTCTCAGTACTCTTAGGCACCATAACAATATAAATAAAACATGAACAATAGTTTAGAAAAATATTTATCACCTCAATATGGGAAATATCAAATATACTGACAAGAATACTTAATTGATCTATACATTTCCAATGTAATGCAATAGTATATCTTAAAAGGTAAGTTATTGTTTTACGTTGCTGCAGGAATCTTTCACCCATTCACTACGATTACCTTTCAAGGTGTGTGTCTACTAATACATGTACCTATAATACAATTTTTTTAATGTACGTAATACCATTAAAATCAAAAGTATCTAATATCTATACATATACTAAAATAATATATAAAATGTGTTTTCTATATTAAATGCAACAGTAAACAAAATAACAGACGATAAGCATTACCGCATAGATAAACTCTACAGTAAGAACAGTGAAGCAATGAAAGACAATGAGCATGAATATAAAGATCAGGATCTACAACATGAATACTATGAGGGTGGGCCATGCATCTGGTGCTATTTGTAGGCTTCAGTTTACTGCTACACAGACCTGCTACACAACACATAATAGTAAACATTGCTACAACCGTCTGGAGTGGTAGCAAGTGGTTGTGTGTGTGGAGGGGTTAGTGGAGATCGTTCCTAGTGAGCAGACAACCAGCATTAGTTAGTTGTTGCAGGATGCCGAACAATTTGCTGCTGATGCTTGTCAAACCAAGGATGGTTACTGCACACTAGGAATATTGTGGCTGTATATGAAATAGTTTGGGAGTCAATATACCACCTTGTCTTACACCCTTACCCAACACTCTCTTCACACCTACTCCACACTACCCTACTTCCACCCCACATAGGAATACCTATTCTGATTGTATATGAAATAGTGTGGGAGTCAATATACCACCTTGTCTTACCCCCTTACCCAACACTCACTCCACACTACTCCACACCACACCACACTTAACCACACCCACACCACAATATTCCACACTACCCCACACAAAATTCTACACTAGCCCACAAACATCCCACATCACACCACACCCACCCACCACTACCTCACAAACACCCACTTACAGTAACCACACCCAACCCCACGCTACCCCATATCCACACAACATCCCTCCCTAGACCCATGCTAACAAAGTAAAATACATCTGACATGACAAGCACATATGCAGGTCTTTATCCAGCACTTTATGATGAAGTGTAAGAATATACTCTTTCTATGTACAATAAAACACATATTAATGACAACAAAATGAAATATAACAATCTCAATTACAAAAGAAAACAAGGCAGTAACTCATAACCATTTTGTGAGTTTGCAAAATATATTTGGCCATAATCATAAAAGTTTTGATGAAATTGATGGGAATATAATCCTAAACATTATATAAACAAATGTTCATATATATGATAAATGCTTGAAGTGAGATCTTTCTTGAAGGTTATTATGAAACTTTAAATTATAAAATTTCTGCTAGATTAAAAAAAGTCTATAAAAAGAATCATTTATGAAGATTATTATGATGTAGAATGCCATACAGTACACAGGTACTTAAATCAGCAGTATTATACAATAACATGCTAATCTACATACCGATAATGGTGTATATTAACGAGTAACCAGTGGCATATACACAACATACATTAGTTTATCAAAGCTTTTGGATGGACAACTTGTGTTTGTATCTCATCACTTCCGAGCATCATAGCTAATATAAGATTTTGTACCATTCTAGAACACATTTTATTTCATAATTAAAGGGCCTTGAAGACCAAACCTAGGGGCTTTAACCCTCTTCCTGCTGTATTAAGACACATACAGCTTATGTGGGCATCTCTGGTTGCCTGCAGCATAGATTATAATGGGGAGGGTTAAACAAGTCCAAGCACTGCAAGTCCCCAAGCCACGTCCAGGGCAAATAAATTGACACCTCAACAAAATGTTTATCAGATTTCTGCAGATCTACGGAAAATGTCCATACCTGCTGCATGAATTGATCTTGGGAGAGTATTACTATATATTTGATTGAATTAGCAGTTTACGTCCCATCGCCATCGGGAATATTTCACGCATATGTGGCGACCAGAACTAGCGTTAAACTGATGAGTATTACAGTGCAGTAGATCTACTACTAGTTAAATGGTACAGGTAAAAATTAACAGTGAATCAGGGAACATATGATAATTAGCAGCCATGTATTGATAATACAATAAACAAAATTTAAATAATTCGACTTTACTTAAAAGTAGTGCTGTTTTCACCCAACACCGGAAAAGCAGACCGGAATGTGACCTCATGTTTATCCTTCCTAACAACATATCAACTACACAGCTGGGTGTAGTCTCTCGAGGCTCTCGTATCCACTATGCGACCATAGCGCTCTCGTAAGTGACCGATCTCCATGTATTAGAGGTCGTTACGAGAGTGTTTATGGTCTCATAGTAGATATGAGAGGTTCATGAAACGTTACCTAGATCAATATATCTCCAAAATATTGTAATATAAAAATATCAGTCATTTAAATACATGTATCATAAAAATAATAATAATAATAATAATAATAATAATAATAATAATGTGCACATCCATACTCTAAAACATATTCATAGTGTTCCTATTATCTGTCAATTAATCAGTGCTTTGACTTCCTTCTCAACTCCCTGGGGAGAATACCATACAACCCAATTCGTTGTTTCAGGTGTTAGAAGGTTAGCATGAACATTTCCATCTCATTTACCACACACAAACCACATGTAATAAGACACATACATATGATGTATACAAAATTTCAAAGGAAATATACAGTTTTCACAGCAAGTTGAACTTTGTAGTATTAGTTTTAAGTTATATACAGTCAACACAATTAATAAATACAGTTCCAAGGAGCACCAAAATGAAAGCATATATATTGTACACATGCCTGGAAGACAATGTAAATCATTTCTGAAAACTAATACAATATTATGTATACTAGTACTGTAAAACACTTTATTAATGTATACACACATTAGAAGCAAAGAGTAAAATTCGAATGAATGAATGAATATTTTACGTCTCAGCAGGAATATTTCACCCATAGGTGATGATCTATATTATTAGAGTGTGAATAGATTTACGGACATTTGCATTGTGAAATGAAATCTGTTCACGGGTAACAAAATCAGACGAGAAGAAAGAATTTACTCATCGATGGTGAGTGAGTGAGTGAATATAGAGTTTACTCATCGATGGGAAATGTGTTTTCAAGATGAACACGGGCAACAGTGAAATTGCATGCTATTAGATTGCGAAATTTACTATGTTTATTAATTTAATTATATCCAAGAGTAAAGAAATTTCTCAGAGTATAGTTGAATTTTCCTCACACTAATGGGTTCAATTTTCACGTGGATTATAATTTTGCGCATAAAATTTGTTGTGTGCATAAATTGTCTGTGTGAATATTAAGTGTTTTACAGTATAGACCACACAAAATCAGGCAATATTAAGGCATATATCAATAGTAAAATATCTTTTAATATCATGCAATTGTAATACAGTGTTAAAACTTGTATAATTTGTGATGATTTCATAAATGATGCCTTCATTTCATGTTCCAATCATATCACAACATTTGCACAGTGGAACTTTATATGAGGTTTCTGTAACTCTGCATATCCTGATAGATGGTTCATTTCTAGATTGATGATCAATAGGAATCTGGATCTTGAAAGACATATCTCAAAGAATATTCGACTTACAAAATGAAAGAAAGTAATTTTCCTGGAAGACGAATGCCATTTTAAAAAGTATTTCCTATCTGAATAAAATCAACGCTGACCTGATTGCAATGACAAGTCTATTTGTCATTTATAAAATTCCCTTTCGTTAAATTTTCCCAGCTGGTTTCCGATTTAGCTGATTCTACACAATCTCATATCATGTTGCTCTTCTTTCTCACAAATCTGGCCGGAATGCATTACCCTTAGTCCATGAAGAGTTACCTCCCCTCTATTTCCATCTCGCTGCGATGACTGATAATAATGGCAAGGTAATTGTAATTTCAGTGCGGAAACAAGTCAAGGCTGTAGGCCCCAAGCCACGTACATGGTAAAATATTCCACACGTGGACAAATAAATTGGCAGATTTCCGCGGGAAAATTGCCTTGCCTTTCTTCGAATAGAGAATTACAACCTTGGTAACAATTGTAACATCTCAGCTGCATCACTATTACTGCAAAAGCATATTTATAATCTCCTTTTTGGTTATCTATGAATAAAAATGCAGAGCAAGCAATCCAAGTCTCCACGTAGTCAGATTTCACCCATATGGCTGTGACTCTCCAGGAGTCAGATTTCAGCCATATGGCTGTGACTCTCCAGGAGTCAAATTTCAGCCATAACTGCGACTCTGCAGTCAGATTTCAGCCATATGGCTGCGACTCTCCACACTCAGATTTTAAGCCATATGTCTGCGACTCTCCAGGGAGTCGAGTCTTCAGCCATTTGGCTGTGACTCTCTTGGGCACAACCATAGATGTATCTTGCACTCTCTGTCTTCGCTGCCCACTTTCCCATAACACACACATTTGTACTGGACCTTGTTGGGCGTGATCTCGTTTGTCTCCAGAGAGAAACCGGTGCCACCTTTCAAGCCACAAGCAGCAAACATCACAACCATTGTCTGAAACATCACAACCATTGTCTGAAACATCACAACCATTGTCTGAAACATGCATAGGTTTCATTTTTAGCAATCTATGATTTTAATATCATGGTTGTGGGCAGATAGATATATTTTCTCAAACTGTCAATCATAACTGCAGTAAATATCACAAATTGTGACTAATAAATTTATAGGTTTAATTTATTAGCAATGTACGATTTATATCAGCGATGCGAGAAGATAGATAATGCTCTCTTTGACACTATAAATCATTAACTTTCAACAAAATTAAATTTTAGTTACAGGCAGGGTATCATTTCTCAAACCTTATGAGAACATATATATTGCGCTGTCGTGAGTGCCCGATTCCCATGTATTAGAGCAATGGCTACGAGAGTAGTAGTAGGTATGAGAGCTTCGAGAAACGATACCCTGATCATCGTGTATTAATTAAAACCATGTAATTTTAGCGACAAGTATGACAAACAGGAATGACAAACCTGCACATGAACAGGAAGGAATATTTGTAATATAATATTAAAAAATACTATAAATTATATAATAAATGTTATAAAGCAATTTGATAAAACTCATTAAAGTTTTTTGAGCTCATTAAAAGTTCATGACTTACTATATACAGTAGACCTCGCATATAACAGCCTCGCATAAACCGGACATTCGCCTATAACATACTGAATCTGGAAGTCCCAGTCCCGTCTAACGCTAATTACGACATATGCGTATAACGGACTTCGCATATAATGGACAAAAATAGCCGGTCCCAATGAGTCTGTTATATGCGAGGTCTACTGTATATCATATATTACAGGGAAAGTAAATAATAGATATGAGAGTTATCTGTTATTTATCAGGTTGTACATTACATTAGATACACACAAGCCACCTACCTCTAGATCGGCCACACTTGGCTGGGGTGATGTGCCCGTAGGCGTTGAAGTGGCACCAATGGTGCTGGTGAACTTCCTGTAGGTACACGCAGAGAAGTTACCTGCCCCTGGCGGGCCCTGAATGACAATAAATATGTGTTCCAGTTAATTGTAATAACAACAAGAACATTAATAACAATAAGAATTACACAGAATGAGTGAGTGGTTATGGAGTTTAACATTGCTGCGGGAATCTTTCACTCATTTGTGACAATAACAGAGAAAAATATTATAATAATAATTATAATAAAATTAACAATAAAAATCAAATGTATTTACAACGGGCCTTAATGGATGTTACATGGGTGTTACATTATACAGTGAGCTATGACCATCATAATGTGACAATCAGTCAATGGAATGTGACAATCAGTCAATGGAATGTATTTTAGAAATTCTATTTTTTCATCACAGCATGTGATTGAAAAGAAAAAAGAAAAAGAAAAGTTACATGCAACAGGGGTGCGTTTAAAGACACAAGCACTTGCATGCAGCTTACCAAACTAGCCACTGTCTCAAGAGTCGTATGGACTGTACATGGGACAGGGAACCAGTTTAGCTAAGCGACTTACTCAAGCCTGTGTGTCTTTGAATGCACCCCTGGTGGTAGTTCTTATTTACTGCTGCCTTAGAAAACGGTTGGGCGTTCTAGAAAGTAAAACAATTCATGTGACATACTTGTGGTCCTGGCATCTTGCTGATATTTACAAGCTGAGCATCGACTGACGAGACGAGCGTGTCTATCCGCTCAGACAGATAATGTTGGGAGACATTCAGTTGATTGTTGAGACTTGTCAGCTGTTCCTCAAATGTGACTATCGTGGTACTTGCATTCAACAACTGGGGGAAAAAAACGAGAAGAAAATAAAATTCTAAAGTCAGCCACACATCGATCAGGGCACAATTTCTCGAAAAAACTTGAATTTGAGATTTTGCTCATCTGAGATTTCTCCCATTGACTTTGTGCTATGTAACTTGAGTGAAAACTCAAACCTATCTGAAATTTTATTCGTTATCATTTCTCAATGCTCTAAAATCCGCTATGAGACCAAAGAGCGCTCTCATAAGTGCCCGTTCAACATGGATAAGAGATGGATACGAGAGTTCTAATGGTCCTGTAGTAGATTTGAGAACTGCGAGATTCGATACCCAGGTTATATTATTTGCTATCATGTTTATAAAAATATATATATCAAGTATAGCTATTGCTATATACATTTATCTATAAACGAGAAGAAAGTGATAGGTAATACACAGTCACATCAAGCAAGCACAACAACAAGAATTAGATTGTTGAAAAAATCCCGGTATAAATGTAAACTATAGTACCCGGTTACACTGCAATGTATAATGAAATAATGAAATAATGAGATTTTCGTTAGTATCAAATTTGGGTGCCAAGATCAAAATGTTCTTACCGGTAGTATGATTTCATGCTCGACTCAAAGTTTTGATCATAAATCCCCATATAGAATTTGATCTTGAGCATGAAATTGTACTTAAAATGTTCCGTAAATGTGTGGACCAGAATGTTTGTCTTGTTATCATTAACATTTAATACGGGTCAGTGGGATCACAGCTTTACATCTTAGTCAAGATATGCAACTGTTTTAACTTACCGATTTCATGAATGGTGATGACATAAGGGACATATTAAAACCAGCCGCTGTAATGATCATTTTCATTTCTTCATTCTAGAGATGGAAAACAATGAACAATATTAAGGATCATCTGAAAAAAAATGCACTTCCACCAATAAATAGAATTGGACTTGCAGTCAATGTCAGAATCTACAATATATTTCAAAGCTTAAATATTAATTATTTTTTAACATGCTATAAACAGAACTCTTTGACTTACCTCATATAATAGCTTCCTATTGTTGTCTTCCAGTCTTTGTAGTCTCGCTGCTATATCATTGCCATTACCTGCACCTAAAACAAAGGTGTGAATTGCATTATAAAATTAAAGGTACCATACATGAGTTTAGTAAAAATTAAATTGTGTTGAATTGGTGAGTATAGTCACTTTAAAGATTATTTTACTTATACATGACAAGAATATCTCAATGCATACTGCCATAGCATTGAGAATATGAATATTTACTAAATACATGAAATAATATTAGTTAGATGTACCCGTTTGATAAACAGATTTTGCTTGGATCAAGGACATTTTTTCCACAATATTTTCTACACTTTTGCCCCCCAAAATGATAAATATTTCATGAAATTGACTTAAATATCATGAAATGGTGATTCTTCTTGTGGATACCAATTGTACAAATGGTAAAGTTGTCCAAAATAAAGACATGGGTTTCAGATATTATTAATGTATCTAATTGTCCTCTCTAGCTCCTCTCGTAATGAAGCAAGCACAGAAAGGGTTAAATATCTGCAAAAACTTACTCTTGAAAAATACGATATACAAGCCCAATGCCAGGGCTGTTGCGGCTAATATACTGATGAGAATAAGAAAGGCACACTGGACTTTAAGGCGAATGCGTATCCCATCCAGTTTATCTTGCTTGTGCATGCGTACAGCTGATATAGCTTCAGTGGTTGGCTGATACAGAGGATTGTATCGCTTTCTGAAAAATAGTCGTACCATCTGTTAATTAATTGCTTACTATTTCTATGGGATTTTTTGTGTGTGTTTTTTTCTTTTTAAATTGTGGTTTAGAGTCGATGTTTAATCTAAAATTTCTTTATACATATGTAATTAGTATTATACAGTGGCTAAAGTTTCTTACTTTTTATCGACTGGAGTTTTAAATATGGTGGCAGTGTCCTCAGTTTCCGATGTCACATCAGTGACGACCGACCGGCAATCTGATATAACTGACTGACGTCCACCGTTTGGCATTTGTGACACACTCCTGCAAAAAAAAATTAAAAATAGTAAACAACAACAATAAGAGTATATTATAATATTATAATGTGCTACAGTTCTTGTAATGTATTGACAAAATAGCCATAATTTGTTAGCACGCCAATGACCTTGATCTGGTGACATGATTTTTACCAGGTCATGACCTCAAGATTGACCTTGACCTTTACCTTGGCAGTGGTTCGGGCATCTCATAGTGAGATCCAGAGTCGATGTATTCGTACATGGCGGAAGATCTGGGTGGAGATTTGGACGTGGACATCCGATGCATCTCAAGGTCAGCCACACCTGAAAACAGTCCGTTATTCAATTTTTCAATGGTGTTTACAATATGACATTTTTATTTAAATTTTTGTTATTATTATTGACAGACATGGACAATTGTGATTTCAGCAGATAACAAGCTCAGGCTGCAGTGGATTTCCGTGGAACTACAGAAAATTGTCACGTTTGTATTGTGGTGTTAGATTTAGAGAAGGAAACTTGCAACATCCATAGCAATTAATGTTGCAGTAACACTATGCGTACCCACTGGTTCAGATGGACAACTGGTCCCATAGATGTGTTGAACAACATGGCCTATTCTCTCAGATGAAGCAAATTGTAGCAATTATATCTATTATGTTATCATTGTTATCATTGTTAGTCTGTTCAACCTGTTGACCTATTAGCCTGCCAGCCTATTTACCTGTTAGCCTGTAGCCTGAGATCCTATTGGGCCTGTTAGCCATACAGCCTGTATATATGTCTATCAAGCCTGTCAACCTGCTATTAGTCAGGTTTCTCTCAAGAACAAAACAGAACAAAACCTGCATATATTTGACCTTTTCGTTAAGGAAATGATTCATAAAATTTAGTGTCTACAGAAGTTCAAAAATGATGCAAGATGAATAAACATATCAAATTTAATTTGAGATGCAGTTTAGTTTTGAGAGTCATTTTTAACTCCCTAATGATTAAGTCTAAGGCAAACTGATTAGCCTGTCAGAATGTTGGCCTGTTAGCCTGTTAGAATGTTAGGTTGGTCTGTTAGCCTGTCAACATATTATCATCATCAAATAAATCAATAACAATTAATATTAACAATTAAAACTTTAAATTCTTGGCATGTAATATTGAAAATATAAATTCACCTCCAAATTTCAAGTTTCAAGTGAGTGATTTGTAATTTAACATTGCTGTATGACTACTTTGACCATTCACAATGATCAAGGTTCAAGTAGTTTTATATTGTTTAATCATATGTCAGGTTGACCTATAAATGTCATAATGACCTCACTTATACTATGTATAGTGATAGTTTCCTGTCCAAATTCGACTAGGTCACATACATACTGAGAAACCATGTGTACACACTATTATAATGGTACACACACCACAAATAAGCCTAAACATACAGCATTAAATTAAGTTTGTTATTAGTATTAGTTTGTTAATAGCTAGTGCAAGTCTAATGTTATTTCCGGTGACAGGTGAAATACGTCATGATTGACAAGTTATAATACAGGTACATGTACTAGCTTGAACAACACAGCAACTTTTTACAGCACAATAGAGATGAGTCAATGTATTCGTATTGTAATACTTTGAATTGCTAAGAATTTACCAGTAATTATTTGTACCTGTTCAATAGTAGGAGAATATTACTGTATCATCAGTGTATGTCCAATATATTCACAACACAATGTGTTGTTGTTATTATTATGTAAATGCTAATATGATATCTTAACCTTCTTCCTGCTGAATTGTTCCTTTGTGTACAACAGCATTATACAGGTATATATGCCCACTGCAGTGAAGATGTTAATCAGAAATAATAAAGATGGTAACATTTAGAAAGATAAATTTAAACTTTTGTTTATAAATTTGATTAGAGATTTTTATGTTTTGTGTATAGTATGTGACACTAAGATCTATATAACAGATGTATATGCTGTTTTTTCACAGCAGATATTTTACCAGTTTTACCCTAGACAACATTTGTAACACACATACAATACCACATAAACAGTGATAAAGGGCAATACCATCTACCGTGGACAATATGCCTATAGCATGTATAGTATTAGTAACCATGATAACCATGGTAAAGACGAGAAAAAGACATGCACAACTGAACACATTCTCATTTACATTTACACTCAAAATTATCTACCTCAATGCAGTAAGCATGGAAAGACATCGAGACCGAGAGGTATTCTAACCACTGGATTTAGTTGAATGGAGATGTGGGGTTATAATAAACTGTGGGTTGGGTTCTTTAACTCTCTCCATGCTAAAGGCAACCGGAGATGCCCTAAAGATCAGTGCCTGTGCCAAATCTAGCAGGGAGAGGGTTAAAAGACTACCAGCTATGAAACCTGATAACTGCACAAAAGAATGGTTGCCACGTTCAGTGAAATTTGGGGGATAACAACGACACTAAACAGCTAGGTCACGAGATAGGTCGGTTGACAAGAATTTCTATAATCCAGGGCACATACTGTTGCCGCTAGCATGGAGAGAATTATTAAATACACTGTCTGGAATAGATTTATTATGTTGATAGGGAAAGAGAAATAAAGCACATCTGCTATATATCATGAAAATCATTAAATTATATATACTGACATTATGTAAATGTAAATGGAGCTGATGTCAGGCCAGTATTTATAAATCCATTTGCAGATATTACTCTCTTTCTTAAATACTTTGTATAAATGCATGACACATAAATAAATTAGTATATATTTTTTTTTTATTATTATTATTACATAGAATCAAGAAACATAGGTGTTGTACTCATTATTATTATTATTATTATTATTATTATTATTGTTGTTGTTGTTGTTTATTTATAATCTAGAAATATAGACTAATATTATAATCATTGGAGGAATAAAAAAAGATAATGTCTGCATCAAAACTATTGTATTGCGGTACTTAATGTTTCGTCAGAAAAATACCATTAAAAGTAGGTGTACAGAAAATGCTACAAGTTTGCTAAAAGATTTCCATCAAAACTAAAAGTACTGTATGTATGCATGGATCAAAAGTCATCAAACCAAAGTACTCACGATGACATAACTTTCCGAGAATTAATCCAACTCCAATCCTCCCCAAACAAAAACATGAGTGACAAGACTCTACATAACTACTTGACTTTGATATTCAACGACATCCTTGCAGTCCTCTATTGGTTTCCATGGCAACCACCGACTGACACAGTAAGCTCCCACAAACAATGGGACAAACGACCCTGATAATTTCCTGATCGCAACGTGACTGATCAATTGCTCGTGAAGCGCGCAAATTCAGGTAGCGTACTTTAAACTGTTATCGGGTGATATAGGGAGAAAACACCACTGGTTACAGTTTTAGAACTTTCTCGAACATTGAGTACCATAGCATTTATTGCTATCGAGGGTGTGATAGCATGCGGATGTAAATAATCGCAGTCAGGGATCACAGATAGCACTGTGAATACTATAGATGCATGTGTACATAATACTATCTGGGTTATCTCAGGGCATATTTTAACCCACTATTCTAACACATGTACGGTATATACTCCACATTCAGATATACATGTATCATCATAAGAGCAGTACAATCCCAAAGATTGCCAATGCTAGTCCATGATAGTACTATTAATATATTATCATGTCAATATAACCAATGTGACTAGGTCAAATATGTACATGCTTAAGCTATGTTATGATATCTATGCACTAAACTAAATGATAGATAATGATATGTACATGTATTTTAATGATAACAGTGATATGTACATGCTAATGATAACCTATTTCTTATTAGGGATGCCTTCTTCCCTTTAGAATCTTTAGAATGAAGGTAATAATTAATCTACAACAATATTATTATTATTATTATTATTATTATTATTATTATTATTATTATATAGAGACATGTTCAGATAGCCATTAAGTTGGCTGTTTGTGGATTCAGGAAGTTTTTCCAATAATTATTGTTTATTTTTGTTTTGTTTAAATAAATGTTTTAAAAAATATAAAATTAAAATAAACAAATATTTTATATTTAACGAGACGTTCTCAAGATTCTTTCACTTATATCACAGCTTTTCACAGTTTAAGGCAAGAAGAAACCCGCAATATCTATAGCGCTGAATGTTGCAGTAAACCTGAGTCTCAGAGCACACACTGGTACTGACAGACCAAGGATGGTAACTGCATTGCCACTCTACAGACAGTGCATCCTATCAATATCACATCAGAAAGGTAACTTTGGCAAACATTGATGCAAAAATTACAACAATAAATACTGTGGAACACACAACTAGATCACCATTCTCCTCTAAATGTTCACTGTCAAACAGTTCACCACTGAATAAGTATTCATAATGATTGCACAACTATGACCACGGATCAGTAAGTAATGAATGAGTGAGTGAATGGATGGATGAATAAAAATAATATTTTTTAAATAAACAATGCATTAATTGGATTTTGGAGTTGCTTTCTAGAATCTTTCACTAATATCACGACTTGTCAGTTTAGGGCAGGAGGAAACCAGCAACATCCGTAGTGCTGAATGTTGCAGTAAAGGTACTGACAGTACAGACCAAGGATGATAACTGCATTGCCACTACACACAACTGCATCCTATCAATATCACGTCAGAAAGGTAACTTTCCTGAACATTTATAAAAATAATAATAATAATAATAATTATTATTATTATTATTATTAATATTTTTTTTAAATAAAAAATAAGAAATAAAGAAATGAAAAGAAATGAAAAGAAATGAAATGAAATGAAATGAAATGAAATGAAATGAAATGAAATGAAATGAAATGAAATGAAATGAAATGAAAGAAATTAAATGATATTAAAAGAATAGAATAAAATATAATTTAAAAAATAATAGAAATAAATAAACATTAAAATGAATGGGGAAACAAATATAATAAAATTTAATAAATAATAAATAATTAAATAAAACAAACATGTGGTAATATTGAGATGTATCATGTGTACTTTCAGTTTCTGTCTGACAAGAATCTTACCTGAATCAAATCTTTGACTGCGACTGTCAGTCACATTGTGACTGGGAGGCGAGGGTAGTTCCCCCTGGGGTCGCTGACTGGGCTCACGGTCATAGTCTGAGGGTCTGGGTTGAAGGTACACATCGCCAGACATCCCATTCATACTGGGTTGGCCTTACAAGGGAAAGGAGTTGTATTTTCTTAAATAGCTGTCATCGTAATTTCACATCTGCAAGAACAATATTTTTTAAATGTTTAATATAATGTTCATTAACCCAATGAGATTCCAATTAGAAATAAATAATAATATATGTGAAGTTATTCTGGGGGGGGGGGGGGGGGGGGGGGGGGGGG
>JAUTBV010092730.1:0-17898 GCA_032361325.1 Lepetodrilus fucensis | reverse complement strand
TATTTTTAAAACAACCATGATGGATTGACATGCCTTCAACATATAATGTTTATTAGAAATTGCATGTCGCCGTTTTATCCTCGTTTCATTTTCATGAATTAATATATCTTCATTATTACTTATCCCCCCCCCCCCACACACACACAATCATAATGGTGTCCGATATCAAATGGTTTACGTAATATGTTATTTGAACCAATTTGAAATTTCAATCCTGATGTCCCAATTCGGACCCACTTTTGTTCACAGACGTAAGTTACGTTTTAAGGATTATTCCGTACCTTGTAATAGTTCCAATGTAAGTTTTTAATTCATCTAAAACAAGCTTACACTTTATTAATAAATAACTATCTATCTATTTGTATATGTTTACACACTATGCAGTAATTCATAATAAAATCCTTCTTCAAGTTTTTACATACGAACACAAGATAAAAGTAATTCTACAATACACATCTGGACATAGTTATTCTATGGATGGATTTGTTAATATACTCTAAATAGTTCACATTCAAGGGCATGCATACAATACGAGAAATACGTACACGCTATACCGCTATTTCAGAATCTTACATTAGTACAATTATCTCACAGACCCATATGCATTGAGCAAATACAAAAGTCCATGTCGAACAATGTTCCTATGAAGAATGACGTCGACTAAACACGACTGTTATTAAAACCGGTACGTCGTGTATACATTAACAAACATTGACGCAATTTGTAGTCTACGTACAAGGCTGGCATGGACACAAATACGGGAAAGATAAAATCCCAAAGAAAACTTTGTCTGCCGTAAGGTCTAGCTTGCTGAGCGAGGCGTGTGGTTCATTCATGATGTGTAGTTAGGTAAACAGCATAGCACACTTTCTCTTCCAACCCCATATACATGCCTTTAAAAGCGCCAGGTTCTCTTCCCTTTGATTTCCATTGCGCTCGTTTGATGTGTTCTTATCGGTGTAAAACACGGGTATTTACTAACAGCGACACTTCGTGTACATCGCAGTCTAGCTATCACATAGACGGCAGGATTAAGACGCGCTGGTCAATTTCCACCTAATGCTTAGTGGGCATTGATTGGAGAGTGTTTCAGCTGGAAATGCTGGTATGTCGTCGTGATGGTTCGTTTCTACCTTGAACAATAATCTGATGCCGTGGTCACATTTACCTAGAATACCTGTCACACTATAACGACACCTTTATACCTCATTTGCGCCTAACCTGCAGGATCAGTGTATCGGCAGTTTCCCATATCATGTACTATTACTACTATATAAATAATATAATAACGAACATCAAACGTTAAGGAAATTAACGAATTACTCGTCGGCATTAAACTTTCATTCGTCGGTATTTTTCAATGTTAGTATTCTGGGGACTTCCATTCATGTATGTTGATGAAAAGTCGTTGTAAGCTTAGGTTATTAATTAATGTGTGCGTGTGTGTGTGTGTATGTGCGTGTGCGTGTGTGTATGTGTGTGTGTGTGTGCGTGTGTGCGCGCGCGCATGCATGTGTAACTACTAGCTCTTTGGACATCAAGATCTTTTGTTGAATTGGTAACCGTAATAATTAGGTTTCATGATGCAGATATCAACTTCACATGATTTTATAATAATAAATCACAATGTTCATTAATCTTTCTATTATATATTGGTATTGATAACTAATTGGGCTTTTAAATTATCATATTAATTTTGAACTGGAATTTAATTTTTGTGGCATAACTAAACCAGGACGTATATTTCTATAGTTTAGGTACATGCAAGTTAAATGGTCTTGAGTATTAATCCGTCTGAAATTTGCAGTTAACAGCTTGGATATAGACACATAAATCACACAGTCTCGGAACTCGTGCATTAAAGTTAACAACGCTATAAACATACGATTGATCAGCTAGAAAGATATGGTAGTATAACTACCAGAAAGAGTATAAAATTTACAATCCGGTACCTCCAATGAATAAATAATAAAATATCCATTTCTGATAGAATAATCTACTCCCCTTTGTTGTATGAGATACTGTTGGAGTGAGAGAAAGGTATTATTTCACATGGTCGCCCATGAAAATCGGATTCATTTGTTCGTATCACTGCATCATATTTTCCATGTTAAATAGCAAGAAAGAAATGAATCAATTCACAGAATCACACACATAAACTTAGGCAACCGCTGAGACATAAAATAGGTGTTGAATTTAGAAGTGGAAATTAAGAGTGTTGTAAGGGTGAATTCTCGTAATGGCGAGATCGAGCGTGATTTAACGTGGGTGGCGAAAATACGTCTCATAAAGTAGTCATAAAGTATCCTCGGTCAGACTTGTAAGTACGCCTTCACGTCACGTGTTATCGTACTACATCAAAGCTGGGGTTTATCTCCCCCTGAATACGTACTATCACCGTGTAAGAACCAGTCTAAGAAAGCATATTGTTGTACATTTTGATTTGTTTCTTTCTACGGTATGTAAGATTCAATCGAAATGGCGCCAAAGACTCGCACTGGTCAACAAATGTTTCTTTGTCGCTTCAACATTCAGTACTCGCACCTCCAGGGAGGTGTTATCCATGGTCGCGAGAAGCCTGGTCGATTCATAGAAAATTTCATGCGTGTTTTCGTCGCGACATCCCCATCAAGTCCACAAACCGACATGGAAAATGACAAAATTACGGAAAATGGCTCGTTAGACAAAGCAGGATAATTTGGCCGTATGTAACGTTCAGGTGTGAACAGTTTTTCGGGATAACATGAAGCGATAAGGTCCGCGTGAACTGGATGACATAGTGTAAGCAAAGTGTGGTACTTAGTCGAGTACTTCTATCAAAGAGTGTGAGTTAGCCTGCGCACGTCATAACATACGCAACAAAGCCGCCATTATCCAATTTCCAAGAAGTTCCTTGTTTTTCTTGCGCGAAGTTTAAGCCTATCGAGTATTTTGGACATATTGTTAATAGCTCAAATATCGATATGTTTCAAGCAAGACGGAACTGATTCTGAAGTAATTACCACGTACGATTGAACGCTATAAATGGATATCTTATTACTATGTGGGCTCATAGCTGAAAGGCGGGTAGACATTAACTAAAGAGTGAAACCTGTATTTTGAAGTGCTAGGGATACGCTCGGAACAATGATTCTGCGCTCTGTTTAGTGAAGTGCAATACGTGGATAATGGCCGCTCATACGGGTCCTAAGTGCGTCACGAGACCCACACGTGATGATGACCGGGTATGACGTAGTGTTCAAGCATTGGGTGATAAAGAGGACCTTTAACACGAACAAACTGTTGGCTTGGCACAATAACGAACATCTGCATAATTATATCTGACTGCCGCTCACATGAAGTGGAGAAAACATGAGATCATAGTAGCGAAGTCATATTCACCGGAAATGCTATTTTTGCACATTTATGGCATTCAAAACCTAGCTTATATGAATATATATATATATTGCTCATCCTCGATCCATAGGGTCAACTATCCATGAGATTTAAAGGATGGTCTTAAATTGAATTCTGTGGGGTCTGCATGGTGAAATTTAACGCTCGTATTTTCTATCTAAACTAAAGAAAACATTTAAGAATTTACGGTCATTTTCTGGTTGTTCACTGAAGCATGAACGATTTCAAAGCGATGGTTAAACCAGCAGCTTGTTTTGCTCATCTGATACTAAAACCATTCACGCATTTCGTAAGAATGATATCAAACGTAAACTCATTCATTATTACCGATCCAGAAATTAGGAAACTTTTTTTAGTAAGATTTCATGCTCAACTCAAGGTTTTGTTCACAAATCCCCATATATACAATATTGCACCTTCAGCATGAACTCGTACTAAAAACGTGTCGTAATCTCGGGATTCGGTGCATTATTTAATTACGTATATCATGTACCTTACTCGACACACAACATTGAAAATCGTCGCCGTTTTAACGGCTACTCTTGTTAAAGAAATCTCACGCTTAAAAACCCTGTTTACAAATCGTAAGAAATGTCAATTGTTAAAATGCCGCGAGTACATAGCAGTAGCTTGCAAAGCGTAAAAAACGGCAGCAAAACCCCATGACCACATTGCCGCGCCGATTTCACAACACACAGCCTATATGAACTATTTCAATTGTACAAATTTGCTAAAAGAAAGAAAAGATTGCGAAGCAGTGGGCGAGAGAGACTGTATTCAACACTGCCGCCATACGTCGGACGCCTAGGTACGGGATTATTTACCTACAGAATCGCCGACAGCTAAATGGTTTCAATGCATGGGTACAACATAGGGGATGTTTTACTATGAGGTCCACATGCCTATGTGTTCACCGTCCATTTGCTAACTCAGACACAGACAGCGTTTAACTAGGCGTCAACAATTCCACGGGACTGACAGAGAGATATTTCCCAAATATTTGAGAAAATGAAATTCCTAGTTTCTAACTTTACACCGGGTTTGCTTCATCAGTTATTAATAGACATAGGTGTTTACTTGTATAGGGTGTCTCGTACTTTCCTTACTTATTCTATACTAACTTACATGTATCTAAATATGTATGCTAAAAGTTCATTCAAATATATGAACAAAGAAAAATCACGTAGGAGGAAATTAAATGCAATTATTGTCGCAAATTATTTATAGTACGTCAAATATATTTTATGGCATTTTAAAGCATTAATAAGTATAGATAATCTTGCGTGCATGGTGAACTGACATATTTGTTTACCAGTAAAATATTGTGTTCATGCACTAACAATTCGTGGAAACTCACAATACATTTAAGTAAACATTTAAATAAAAAAAAACATACTTGCAACATTCATGCATACAATTACACGTTGTTGTGGGTTTTCCTCCAAGATAGGCACACACCAAACGATCAGTAATAACTATGTACAATCATCAGCTAAATACAATAATTATATTGGAAACTTTCCATTTGTGAATCCATTCGAGTCTCGTGTTTTTTTTCTCTCCATGTATTTAGAGGCCTCGTCAAATTGTTTAAATACGGACAAGGACAACTCGATGAATCCATTGCTGTTTTCTGGCCGGATTTCCCACTTGCTGAAACGTATAGGCCTACATGAGATTGAACAACTACTATAATTATAGTGTTAACATAAAATTACTTATCTATATATCTATTCTACAGCTAACTACTAGTCTGTATGTCTTTCTGTTTGTCTATGTATCTATCTGTCGTACTCATCCATCCATCCATCGATATGAGAACCTTAAAAGCGATATCTTATCTATTTTACGATGTCCTGTCTATCTTCGTCGTAGACGAGCGTAGATTCTTCCCACTTTCCTTTTTTTACGTCAAATATCGGAATCATCACCATTCTTGTGATAAATGGCTTTGTCAAATGTTAAAATGCAATCAACACAGTTAATCAATTTTCTGTCGGGTAATGTACACGAAACATATTTACTAAGTTGGTAGGAAAATAGCCCCTGAGAATGAAATAGATCGTGTGGCAGACGACAATGAAGTATTGGTTCGAGTTAATGAAGGGATATAAAGCTTATGATCTGACACGACATCACGCGAGATTTGACACCCCATCACGCGAGATTTGACGAAAGAGCTGTGAAATATTGAATAAAGAACAGAAAATGGAGTATTTAGTTACACATTTCATTTGACTTTAATCAGGGAGTATTTTACATCAATTACGGTATTTACACACGCTCTGATGTCTAGGAGCTCCTTCTAACAGCAAACTCTGCGTTAATCTAGAAACTAACTAATCTTTTAGGGATGGAATCACCCGAATGTCAACCTGAAAGGCTGGACAATGTACGATATTAATTAACTCAGACTAATCAAAAGTCATATCTCATTTCTTTCATTACTTTATTGAGTTTGAATTGCACCAGTACGTTGTCTATTTGAAGCAGATATTATTGCAAATATTGTCATCTTATATTTACAGATAGTTCGTAAAATCTTAAAATATAATATAACTCTGGTTCATTCCATCCCCAAAAATAACACTCCTTTGTTCATGCACCCACAACAAAACACACGAGATCGTAGAAAACGTTTTGTTTCATACATGACATAACAATGAAATAAATAACAACCATAGATATACAAGTATACAAACGTGATACGCTCTCGTAATTGGATGAAAAACTAATATCAAACCTGGCACCAATGTGTGGTATTATTTTTAATAATTTATTTAAGAGGCATGTTCCGTGGATGGAATTCTACGCCCAAATAATGAGAGAAAACAACACGCTATTCCTGGTTCATTCAAATTTGAAAATGTGTAAACATTTTGAAGATAAATCTTACACACAATACTTTGATATTATTTACCTATAGTGAACACGAAAAATATATTTCGCGATACTCTAAATTACATAATTTAATTCCTCATCGTATTTCCATTTAACTATTATTATAAACCATTCAGGAATATTACATTAAATAAAGACAAGATTGCCCCAATTATCTTTGGTACTTCAAGGTAACTTGGTAACAGCACTATACAGTTGTGAGATGACACGTGAAGACGTTACATTGACAGCATTGAATGGGATTGTACCACGACACACAAAGACAAGCACTAACCATAACAACGTCCATACCAATAGAGTACAACCATAATGTCTCTATGACAGAGCAATTTCCATATTTAATTGTTATCGCGTAAAGATAAGCTACACGTCGTAAATGGCAGTTTCCAGTAACATTCAGAAGCTACCATTTCGTACTTCAGTTGCTCTCGGCATCTTTCGATTCTATTCGTTCAATTTCAAGAACACGAGTTCCAACATCACAGAGTTCAATTTGCACATTCGCCCAATCACATAATAAGTTCTTCAGTTGACTAACACGAGTTGGTCAGTTGCTAGTCACACTGCAACTGAACCAAATACAAACCTCAACTAATTTGTCAATTTGAAAATTAATTGTACATATTTTTTAAATATCGACGTAATTTGGCAACATTCCGTATCAACAGTTAGCACAATACTGGTAGTGTCAAGTGCACACTAACTGAATACTCAAATCGTGTACATAATATGATATGCACTTTTGGCCATTGATAGTCAACCACAGAAACCAGATCATTAATATCAGTGCGTCATCTCCACAAGGGAAAAACATATAAATCCTAATGTCCTTTATTCAGATAATGATCTGGTTCATGTCCTGATTTATTGTTCAAACCGTTGAGCATTTTCTGCATGCTTTTGAGTTCGCTGTGAGGAGGCGTCCTTGAGACGGCCACACTCTGGAGAGGACTGTTCCTAGGAGACGAACTCTGGCACATGGAGGACACGGAGTGTGTGATTCCTCGCGAGTTCTCGCCGTTGCCTCGCGGCGACGTGATCGGGTTGACCGTCGACGGAGTCGTGGATGTCTTCGAGAAGGGAAGTGAGTACGGATTGAACCTGTGAGCACCACCGCGTGATGCGAATATTGAGTTGAGGTGGTGAGAGCCTGCGATATGCGACAAGGACGCTCCGGAGAGACCCAGAGCGTGGTAGCCCTGGCTGAGAAGGCCTGGGTTGGAGAGGAGGGCGTGAGAACTCGGCATTGCCCCCGAGGACCCCATCCCCGACATCTGGAGAGGCGAACCTGGAATGTGCGACATGTCGTGACCTGAGGGGTGGAGGAGGGGGACGGGGATTGGCCCGTGGGGTATGGATGACGTGTTGAACAGGACAGAGTTGAGGGGGTAGTGGAGACCGGAAGTAGACGCAGGGTAGCCAGAGGAACACAGATAAGGGAACATAGGGTGAGACACAGATGGCTGTATGACTGTCACATTCGGGGGACTAGTATGTTCTTTCAAGAAAGATTTTCCGTGATAACGATCCAATTCTCGTATTGGTTCACTGTCCGAGTCTGATTTGTCACAATCTGAACGATGGGATAAATCTGGATTTCTGAAACATCTCTTTGATCTGTCATCGTCCTTTGCTTCGTCTGTTGTTGCTTCGTCCTCCGACGGGGAATCTGAATGCAAACGGTCGTGTTGTGGAGAATTGTCGTTCGCGTTCACAATACTGTCTGACTCATTCCGATCTCTATCACCACTAACATCTATCTCTTCATCAACGTCGTCGACTTCGTCATCATCACACGTGTCCTTCACCTCCGACGTATTGACCTTTGAACCTTCAACTTCAGGAGCTACTGTCGCTTGACTACTTTCTGCTTTATGGCATATGTCGTTCACAGATTGACCTTTGTCCTCTGAAACGTCCATTGCCACCGAACTTGCGTCTGCAAAATATATATTTCACTTATTAGGTACATCTACAGATGAGGTAGATATTTAAATTATTTAAACAATATATTCACTGTCAAGCGCGTCAACAAAAGCTATTCACAAATACCCATGGTCATCCTCAATGAGAACCAGGTATCCCACTTCACTCCATGCATTGAGTTGGAATACTTCAATGCCGTTTCCTTCTTCAAGTACATATCAATAGCGAGAATTTCATGTTGCCATTGTAGCAGGGTAAGATGCAAGATGATCTGGTCTCGGCCAGAGGAGTTATTCCCCTTTGGCTAACTCGGTAGAGCGTTGGAATCGCAATCCGGCAACTCGGGTTCGACTCCCAGGATCGATAGGTCCTGTGAAACTATCATTACGCTATCAATAATCATATTCCTGATTAAAGTGACAACATCATATTTATTTTTTACATCTTATTTGTCAAGCTTACCTAGCGAACTCTCCGGAGACATACAGCCGGAAGCAGAGGGTAACATGTCTTCCGGCTCCCCAACAACAATGACCTCGTTTTCGTTATCGTCTTCGTCACTTCCGGCGTGGCTCATATCCAATGTATGCTCACCATGGATGCCTGAGGACCCTTGTGAGGCTGATATTAGGAGCCGCCTGTGAAAGTGGATTTTATAAATTATATAAATTATCATAGACATAGAAGAAGATGTAGTATCGTAACTCAGTGTTAACTAACGTCAAGGTATTATTGCAATTGAGTGTAGTTCTAGTTCTAGTTTGCATCACTATCTGTGGCAGAGGATACATACATCTAATGTTAATTTATCACTTAATAGTTTCCGAAAACGTTGTGATAACACAACATTGAAATGATGACATTAAGTAATTAATGGTAACAGGTTAAGCAACTGGTAATATGGAAGAGTTATCGTTACGTATAACGACTATGAAATTATATCAGCGGAAGTCAAGTAAGACATCGTTCTAGCAAGATTAATGCTATTTCGAACAATATCGCTGATTGCAAAACCAAAGACACAGTAACGACAGTATTTCAATATTACCGCGAATCATATTACAGCTATCCTGATTTAAGAACTCGTTCATATTCTAAGAAAATTACAATGCCGTAACGTGGTAGTTTATACCTCTACGCGCGTGTACTCTACCATATCGGCTACTTCCGGACCCAGGCAATCTCATTTCATGAAGCTAGGAGGGGGAAATTACACCACAGAAAATTATAACCTTATAAAATTGTTTAGACAAGTTGCTGCCTTCGACTATCAACTCCATTCACTAGCCGTGGTGTTGAATTCGCTGCTTTCCTGTGAAGGATAAACTCATAAAGATGCGGTTTCCGCGGTCTGCCTCAATTTAGGTAATTGTTTTAAACCTCGGATCGTTTTGGTAATCGCCACCAATTGATCCCCGAACCACAATGGTAATCGTCTTAAGTCTCTGACACTTTGCAAGAAGATATCTCGCAATTCATTACTCGCTTTCCGTTCCTCGTGCCCCGTCTGTTGACGATGAATGGCGTTCATTTGGGTAAATATAACCCCCGTAACACGACGACCCGTGGATGTTGACAATTACGTACCCCAGCCTTTTCACTGACGATAGAAGTGGGGAAATAGCATTAGTATAACGGTCCACCAGAATTTTGGAGCTTGTGTTTCAATTATCTCCCTTTAAGGCGTAAGGCGACACACGCAAGGCCGACAGACGCTCTCCCAATCTAATTAAGCTAAATTTCCTAGCTAAATCAGGGCCAATTCATACACCGAACGTTTAAACTAAATGATCGCCTTTCTTGAAAATTGTCGCTAATACCATAGTGCTGAGATAGGGAAGCGAACCCAACATGGTATGATTGAGATGGACCACTGCACGACAAGGAATCACGCTAGCCATATAACTTTCTATATCTCTATCTCTGTTTCTCTATCCTGTCTCTATCTCTGTCTTTCTCTCTCTCCCCCACTCTCTCTCGCTCTCACTCTGTCTCTCTCTCTTACAAATCAAATACCTACTTCTTTTCTCTCTTTCCTCCGCCTGTGTCGCGGAAGCCCTTCGCAAACGGGTTGTGGTCGATTTTCAACTGGGTTATCTGTGGAAAAAAACAAGATTGAATGTTTATAGAAAATATATTTCAGTCCATCGCGAATCCACTGTTGAAGGGATTAATTAATATAGTACAGAACACTCTTGGTTATCCAGATTTAATTAAGGATGTGCATGGAAACAAATACAATATACACATCTATACTACTACTACTACTACTACTACTACTACTACTACTACTACTACTAATTATTATTATTATAATATATTTTTTAAAACCCCAATTAAAAACGACAACAAACTACTACTTATTGTTGTTGTTATTATTATTATCAAATTCAGAATTACGCATTTAAATACGATATACAGCGTCTCATGGGAATTATGTCGAAGACTGTATGGAACAAAGACGAGATGCCAGCCATACGTTCACTGCAAATCATGAGAACGTGACTGATATTTCTGTGAGATTTCATGAATGGGTTATCGTACACATCACTCTTTCATTTGGATTAGTTTACATACTAGATGCCATCTAAATGTCTCACTGTGTCTAACACGTCACATGTGCTACCGTCAGATAAACGTTTCATTAGATGCTGCTTCTTTGTGACATGCGCAGTGAGGCGAGACTCGAGGATTTCGTAGCAGGCCAGCCCTCACCCCCTTCATCCCACAAGTGTCACAAAGTCACTCGTTTGCTGATAAGTCACCGGCAAATCACAAGGACGTGCATTATGCTGTCCTTTCAGCGACTATACAGAGTCTCAATAAAAACCGCGAGTTGGTTGAGGAGTCTATGACAATGGAACCGTCGACACGAGTGCCAACGAACTCACAACTGTTCCGGTGAACTGCCCTCTATACATCATACAGAAAGATAAGTCAGTCCATAGCCAACGAAGGCGAGGTAAAAGAAGGCATTATGCGATTTGTTCCGAGATAGAAGTTATGTATATAATAATAACGTCCCTGTCCATTTAAGCTTTGATAATAACTCGCTCGATTATGAATACCTTTATGGCCGTTCTCGAAAGATTAAAAATTTGAGGAAATTATGATTTAATGCTTGTATAATAATAGTTCACAGAGTCGCCTGGGAACCTAAATAGTTTAAAACCTAACACCTTAAGGCCTTATACTTTCACTGTTCTGAAACATAGCATCACATAATTGATTCGATCTCTTTGCATTTAGTCGCTTTCTAGACGTCTTTAGGCAGTACAATTTCAAACATGATATGTTTTATTGTCTGCTCATATTTGTCTGGGCAAACAATCTAGTCAGACCGTGGAGCTTTAGCGCAGCATTATCGACATACGTTGTTACCATGCAGTGATTTTATAATATCGCGGTGCAATTACCTCAGTATGAACGGCGCTCACTCGCTGACAAATGTATTTGCTCTAAATCAACCTCCCATTTAGTGTGTTCTTCAAATGAGTAGAAGAACGAATGGAGGAAATATGCTTCAAGAACTTAACGTTAAGCTGAACGTTGATTGGCTAATAAAGGTTCTCATTGTCGCCACCTGGAGGGAAACGTTTGAAGATAATGGAGACTAGTTATTGAAAGAAAGACAGGCTGTTTCAAAGATGTTGATTTTTTTTTAAATAAGAATTTATTTGTATCAGAAATTCATTGCAATGCATAACGTTTTTCTTCGAGTGTTAACACTCACTCGCGAGCGCCATTATAGAGTCTACTTCTTTTAATTGTAAGTGAATATGGAGTTTAATGTCGCTGCAAGAATCTTTCAGTGAATTTGGAGTGTTTATTACCAAAAGATGTACAATAATTTCGTATAGATGTGTTAAAGCAATATTCAAACACAATTTATACATTAATGATACGCTATTTTAAAATGGTTGTTCAGATTTATTTGGATTAAATATTTTTCCTCATTTCTTAATCTCTTTTCTCTCCTCGTATTTGTTTCCCTCTTGGACCGGTTGTTATTTAAGTTGTAGTAAGATGTGACCAGTCCAATTTATCTTAACTAAAATATGATCAAACAAACGGGGCCGTACTTCATGCTAGAAATAATGTCATAAATATCATCTAATTTTCCAAGTAGATGTAAACGTACATAACTAGCGTATCAAATAACCACTGTGGCATAATCGGTTAGAAACATTCGACTTCTTTCACTGAAGACCTCGAATGGTGACTGCTTATTGCAAAGCGGAAGTGACTTCAGATTGATGATATCTCCGATACAGGGCCCCGTTTCACTTCTAACAATCGTAACGTTACGAGAGTTCGTAACCTCCTGTACGTTAGCATGGAGTTGCTAAGGAGTTACGACTCTCGTAGCGCTACGATTGTTTTGCGGAACGAGACCCAGTGCTATTCCGCACAACACAGCATAATCCTATGCCACCCTTATGCCTTAGCAATGGCGTCTATGACTAAGGATGGAGTTATACCCTAGAGTTACGCCGTGTCGTAACTGCTACTGGTATACGTTAATAGCAGTACCATTGATCTGTGGAACTGAGCGAGATGATCAGTGTAGGGCGTTCGTAGACGGGGATTTACCTTCTCATTCTGATAGGCCGTCACCGCAATGAACTCAGTTTCCTTGAACACGTAGGTTCTGAAGGCGCTGTAGGGGAGTTTAAGAAGATCGTTGGCTCTCACGAGATGAAAGCGAGGCTGGTACTTGTGCATTGAGTTGAGAATGGTCTGGAAGTAGTCCAGTCCGTTCTGAAAGGGGAAAATATAGCACATTACAATAGATGCAGTTTGGCATAAAAATAATGAAAATCAAACATTATGAAAATGTATGGCATTTATTTGACATTGGAAAATAAGCAGTGCTATTGAATTAAATACATTGTCAAATAAGCAAGTAACTTAGTATTTAATTAGTTAAACGTAATTTTATTTACATATATTCCATGCAAATTTAATACTTACAGAGGTTATAATGAGGACGCAATATACGGTAAAATATAATATAAATAAATATAATAATGGTATAGAAAATAAATTAACAGCACCAGAAAAAGTTATATAAACATGTATCTAGACAAGCATATACTTATATATATAAGTGCAGTGTAACGGTGAATAAATAAATATATATACAATATCCATGTGTGGCAGACGTTTCGCCCCCTGCACATTGCGCCCCAGTCAGTGCGCCCCAGTCAGTGCGCCTTACTTGTGTATTTTTAATGAAGGAACGTTTTGCCTCCAATCAATCACATACCAGTATTATACTCTGCATTTCAACTGCATTATATGGGGATACGATCCGGCGCCATTTCTCGTCATACCGTAATAATTCCCACATTCATACTATTTTTCATAATTCAATAAATCTTTGACGTTTTGCCCCAAACTGATCTTATCTTCATTATCCGATCGTAATATTAGTTATAGTTTTATGGGAAGGGACTCGTGAATAGGAGCAACATGTGTGTCCTGCAAGTTTAATGACCAGTTTAATAACGGGGTGGTTATGCAAGGCATTTTAGTACATTTAGTTTATGTCTAGCGTAGTTTGTAACGAACTCGTGCCTTTGTATAGTGTTTGCTGTGTAATTGAACTGCGCGCGTATCTCACTAATGACAGAACAACATCGCGAAACTTTGGCAGTAGGTGTGAGGAGAACACGGCGTAGCATATCCATGACAATAGGACACTGCTGTGCACCAAACACACTGTTTAGTTATAAAGATCGAAATCTCTAAAATTCACCTCTCCGTTTACTAGCCTGATATTTTCACGCACGTATGTGATTGTGTCACGGATGAGCAATCTAGAGCATGTTACGTTTTAAGAAACATAGGGCAATCTCACTTCAAGGAAATGAACGCGAATTCTCCTTAAAACTCTTCCACCACGGAGCCCCGAGCAAACGGGAAAGAGATAAGTTATCTGGAATATCATCTCAATATTCTAATGTAGAACCATCGAGCAATCAGCAATTTCGTGAACGTGGATTTTCTTCGTGATATTCTCAGCACGGCTGTCGACTGTGAAGTGCCAACATAGCGCTTGATGCTGCTATCACCGCAATCAAGGATCTCCCCGAAGTCTCACGTAATAATTCGGCACATAGGCGTAAAAAGTCTGTCAAGCTCCCTCAATTATGGCGTGCTCCTATCAGTCCACTTCACGCTCGTCTGGACATCGGCTACAAGCATTGGAGACAGTGTGCAGTGAAAATCTCCGATAGACGATGCCATGCTAATGGGGACTTGTCCACTTCATTTGCATAATAAGTGACTCGTTGATTGCTGATACGTTAGGGTCATCGTTTTGACGGAAAGTGTATTTGTACGAAACTGTGGCAGATGTCCGCGTTAGCTCAAGGAGACAACAAATACATAACTATGAATACCGTTATCTCAGACTAAATCATATCAAAGTACGGTGTAATATTCACATCTCAAATTGCCCGCACACTAAAGGAAACAAGATGAGCAAATTTAGTACGAATTTCCCGGACATGGGTTAGTTATTTCAACTCATAAATGTATTCAATGTCCATACTAAAGCTGTGTAAGCCAGGGAATTGCTACATTGACACGAATATCCTATGTTGAGAGACCAGATTCCCACTTAAACGCACCAAAGCACACGCGCATATAGATACATATACACCACCATGAGAGCGAGTCAGATAATAATGTATTCCATAACTTCCGTTGCATGCAGTCAATTGTGAGTTTTAACCTTTTCATCTATTCAACTTTTGAAATAGTTCCTATAGACTTTGATGATATATAAATAATTTCAGTTTATTAAATAAAATAAAATAAAACACACACAAAAAAAATTTAAAAAAATATAATAATAATTATAACACGTCCGCGAACTCTGGTCAGTGGGTCATTGGAGTCGATGTTGAGATACCGGTACACTTGCTTGACTCGACGTTCCAGGGAACGAGTGCGTTGCACGAGCTGTCGCCCCCTCTATCAATACTGCTAATTATTGTCGACAATGAAGACACAATCTAGACTCTAGAGTAGTAAGAACGCATTTGGGGGCATATCTTGCTATTCGTCTCGAGATGGCAGAGAAGATAGCACTCTAAGAACTCGGAATCTCTCTTTCCGTGGCGCCACGACTGCCGGTGTTAATTTTAGCAGGACTGAAAGGCGGTGTACTGAGATTAAGAAATTTGGCGGCAATTAGTCCTCTCACGTGGGTCCGAGTTGGGAGCTTGAAATGGCACTGCAGCCATTTTTTGTGTCGCCATTTTGTGAAGCGCCAAACTTTATCGTTTTGGAATCGTTGGATGGTTTCTAGGAGGAAGACAGTGTCACATGGTGACGCCGGAGATTCTCCTAGCGATACTCGGTGCATCCAAGTGCGTGGTGTTCACCGCCCAGTCGATGAAACCTTTAACACACGAGTCGACTGAATACTTGTGACAGCGGGTATTACTAAAACCTTCATCTGCAGCGGAGATCACGACGCGAAACGAAGCGATTGACAGAACCAGAGGAGAGAGATAGGTGTTGCCCTCTATCGGGATCTGATAACACATGGAGTTACAACTCAAGAGCACAAGCCACACACACAAGCCATGCACAAGCCACCCACAAGCTGACGCCGTTTCAGCCGAGCGGAAAACAAACAGTGAAGTTTGCATAACGAGTCGCAGCAGCAGATTATGTCGTCGTATTAAGAGACTTGGACGCAGATTGTAGTCTACGCATTTAATTCACAACGCGCCATTCAGTATTTAAGTCATAATACAGTTTTGAACTGGGGTGGCAATTAGTCGCTAATAATATAGACGTCTCAACGGAATATGTCAATAGGTAGCATATTGCGCTCAGTGGGGAAGGAGGGTTGGCATGTTGATGGATTGCAAGAACGATTCAGGAGTTATTGTTGTAATAACCGAGCAATGCATTGGCAATGTAATAGGGTGAACAGCTCGTCCTAGTATAAGAAGTTGTTCCACGTGGAAGATTGAGGTAGCATATGTAAATGCACAGTTATCCCCCGTGGTTCATGCGCACGAATCGAGTCACGTGGTCTGTTGTTAAATGTTGTCGTAGATTTTAAATGAACCTTCCCCCACCCCTTACCCCCTTGTTGCTCGGGTGGACTAGGAAGAGATCGCTCGCATGCCGCCATGCGCAGATGATTTATTTATAGATTCATGAAAGTAATTTGCATATATTTCTCCAGTCGATAAGGTAAAGTCTACAACAGCATACAGCTTATATACGTTGGTTTGTGAATTATTTCATTATTCCGCATGTTTCAGTATTAGTATGCGAATTTCTCTAACATCACTACACTTATTCGATTCTATATATCTGCACTACATCGCTGGAAAGTCTACACATGTATGGATTGCGTTGAAGATCAATTACCATGGTAACCCGATATGTTCCGAGAGTCACTCTGGATCGACGATTTGAAGACTGGGAATCAGACAATGCATGAACTGCTAGTAATATTGCTTGGTGGAATAATTAAGCTAGTGGAAGACATATCTTGAAACATGTTATGGCAACAAACATTAATGTATGAGCATCTGTAGCTTATACTCCACTTGTACATTTCTTCAATGTTATATAACAATTCCATATTGTGTTGTGTCGTAATGTAATCGTGTCGTATTATTTCACGCTACTCTCCGAATGTATTGGAGGAAATAAAAGCTAGCTAGCTATATTAATATGAACATAATAGTTGGATAAATTGTTAAAATTAATTCATACTAAAATCATGTCCGGTGATTGAATACAATGTTGCTGCTAGTTTAGGCACACATCACAATATTCAGTGATATGGATTTAATTCAGATTGCAATTCTAAGAAATTGCTAAAAGAAAAATGTAATACTTTAAAATGTATTTTGTTTAATGTTAGCATTACATATTTTAGTAATAACGTTATGCAATATGTAAAGTGAATCTGTTGAATTTACATAAATATAACTTTATTGGGTTGTTTTTCACTTGCCTAACCAAATCAACATTTTCAAAAGTATACATAATTTTGTTTGACACTATAACTCCCTCTAGGATAATAAATGCGTTATTTGAACACAATGCGTGCGAGAGAGAGTGAGCGAATGAGTGTGAGTGATTGTGAGCAAGTTTTGTTTAGCGCCACTTGAGATATTACTTCAATCATGCGTGACGAAAACAGGTTACACCAGGCAAAACATGCCGAGCAAGTCAGTAGGCCAAGCACCAATTACTTAAGGATACACATAATATACTCTGTTTATATGCACAGAAGCCATCAATAATTCAGCTGCAAAGTAACGAGCTGTGTCTAATTCAATAATAAAATAGCTATTAACGAGCTATTTCGAATTCTATAGCAAAGATCTGGTAGCAAGCAACTTCGATTTGAATGTGTGGATATTCATCAACACAAAATAAGTATGTAGTCTGCACAAGAAATATATACATTATCAATATGTATCGGTATTCATGAACAAAATAATTTATAAATCATAATAATAAAGCATGTTACTATAGAAATATCTGCTTACAATCCAACCAATCAATAATAATAATAATAATAATAATAATCATAATCATAATAAATATAAATATAAATAAATAAATAAATAAATAAATAAATAAATAAATAAATAAATAAATAAATAAATAAATAAATAAATAAAT
>JAUTBV010092719.1:0-17899 GCA_032361325.1 Lepetodrilus fucensis | reverse complement strand
TATATATATATATTTATATAGCGCATGTAGGCTATATGCATTTATATATCAATGTAGTCCTTGTCAAATATGTTTCGTTGTAATTATTTCCATTTAAAATTATTTTTGAAATTCTGTAAGTTAAAAATCATTTAAAATGGAAACAATTGCCACGAAACGTCTTTGTTAAGGACTAACACTATTGGTGCTCTGTACGCTTATAGCAGTGGACATTAAGAATGAAATCAAATGTGTTTTTTTTTGCTTTGAGAGTGGTACATGTATGTGTTTTTATTTTATTTTATTTGTTCTTGCATAAACGTTGGACCTTGGATGTTGGAGACCACATTGGAAATGATTGTGTACACCATACATCAGATACATGCAGTTTCCTCTCGCTCGTCTCTCGTCTCTCCTGTTGGGTGACTGAGTGCTTACTATATGATCCTGTCTAGTTCTAATACGAACTTGCCACGTGTCCACGATTATTGTAAGTGGCGTATAATGCTGTATTTAATGCCGTAGGAGGATTTCCTCCATTCCAGGGGGGTGCCAGAGCTCCCGAACATGTAGTGCAGCACAATAAACAGCATGTTTGAAATGTGAAGCGTGGACAAAGACGTTAGGGGATGGAGTTAAAAACACTTTAGATTAAATGCACACATGTGCTAATATTGTTAGAGAAAGTCATCATGTTAGATTGTCAAATGTTAAAACAATCGTCAAATGTTAAAACAATTATTATTGTTGTTTAGTTATAAAAGCATTTAGTTTAAGCAAGTAGGCCTAGTATATACCGCGCGTTTTGCAAATTGATTGAATTGTACGGATTTGGCGATGCGTTTTCAAAAGAACAAGCATAGACGATGCAAAGTCGTAGCAGAACTTTGATGGAAATAAACCAATAGTTACATAAATAGTTGTGTCTAGGTTGTCACGAAATACACTTATTTGATGAATTCGTGATAACATGGCTCAACGAGATGATTGATTATTCTGACAGCGAGCAATTCAAATTTGCAATAGTATTTTGTTGAGAAACCTTTAGCTGATATACTAGTAAGTTTCTTAAAGTAGGCTGCATATATATTATTATCCTCGAAAACCATGACCATTATGACTAAACTAACAGTAACATCCGTCAAATATTTGACGGAGATTAGTGTCCATTCCAGGGGGCGATGCGTTATAGCCTTCGTTTTCGAGGATGGAGTTGCTATGGCTTTCTTCTGTTTATTTATATTGTTGGTGTGAGTCGTAGCCTATACTAATATCAATACTAATGATTAACTAATGATGGTAAGTTCATGTCCAAAGTTCAGACTCGACCTTACCCATCCATCATCAGTGGATGGTACCTCTTTGATCTAGCTTCATTTAATTGTAAAATTCCATTTTGAAGAAAAACATGTCATGCCATATCTAGCCATATAATACTGTAAATGAATACGATCATTATGTCAATGCGAAGAATGTGATGGACACATTACCACTATCTATGTTAATATTGGGTTAAAAAAACGACACATTTATTGATACTAGTTTATACCTTTTAACAACGGATGTCAAAACATTACAATACAAGTTAGTCTATATTCGTTAGTCCATATAACTGTCTATATTTATACACGTCTGAAATCCTTGTTGGTCATTTTTGGTCATGTTTGATCTCCTTCAGAAGGGCTTCCCCCTGAGTTTCTTAAAGCAACACATCAGGATGACTGGCATCTCATCAGGCAATGGATTAGTGACATACTGGGGGGACTTAACATTCACAGCGATGCTTGTAATAACCTATTTAGAGAAAAGGAACCACTTACATGGATCGCTTCTCTAGAAAGCAAACATTCACGCCTGAAGTAATATGTCTCTTTCATTTCTTAAATCTGATGACGGGGTTCTCGGTCATCAAGTACTGAGATAAGAATGTACCTTCTGGTCTCACTGGGTACTGTTTACATTAATTGGTTATGATGTGTTAACATACCTGATATATGTTTTATTTGTTTGAAGATTTTTCATAAAACTACTAAAATAAACATCCAGCAGTGATGCATCATGATTCCACGGGGGTTTAGCATGCTGTTATTAAACTTTAGATACTAATTCGGCCTGGAAACGGGTCTGAATCAACCTTTTTGAGGTCCGAATCAGCCAGGTCCGAATGAACCATGGTCCGAATCTGTTGACATTCATTCAAACTATGCATAGGACCTACCTGAACAATAAAAGGCGATATTAAAATCGAGCCAACAGTCATATAGACCGGAAATAGTTGACAACATTTTTGTCTGAAACCACAAGAGAATACGGTAACATTAATGTATACAATTCAGAAGATAAAATATATCCTTTGTAAAATAAATATTCAACTTTCAAAGATAAATAGCACAATATAACGAGAGAGAACGATTTTATCCTTGCGTATTTTCAATATCATGTTAATAAATCTGTTCTCCCACGTCAGTTAATTTACCTCGTAATTAGTTCGGGCTTCATCCCGTCGAGTATTGTTAAGACAGGTTTAGACGTGAATATAGCTACTCAGGCTCCGGTTCTCTCTTGAGGGGGTCTCTTAGGGTGGAATACAGATATTCGTCCACCAAGTTCAACATCATCGTCTGTGTCTTAAGAGGCCTCCCAGGGGTGGAGTATAGATATCCATCCTTCCGCCGAGTGCAGCCACATAATCAATCAACCGGCTCAAAGGATTGGAGATAATCGATATTAAGGATGCATTCTAGATCGTTTGGCCATAAATAGGATTTTCTGGGTAGAACAGAGACTGAAGTGGGAACGATCATTTTTGAAATACCATCGTCTGAGCGAGGATTAAACTTCCCCTATAGTCTGATGGTAAGGATGAGAGACAAGGCGTAATTGGAAACTACGATTGTTAGAAGCTGCCATACACATTATGAATACGTTATGTGGGCCAAACCTACTGAATCGATAACTATATGTCCTCACCCCCATACTTTACACATTCCTTTTGGAATTTGAGTGTTCTTGTAATCGGTTCTATTTAACGTACACATAATTTCAATAATACGAAACTATATAGAATAGTTATGTCTTATATTTTACGTCTTGGTCTTGTGGGAGTTTATATTAATGTGTAATTATACTTGGACTCATGTACAACTTTGAACGCACCTCTGTTTAACCCTCTCCATGTTGAAGGCAACCGAAGATGCCCCGAAGTGCTGTTCTGTCCCTAATCCAGCATGAAGAGGGTTAATACAGTCCACACGTACGGACATATATGATATTATATATTTCTAGTAGTTGGTGTATTTGGTTTGCTGTTGATATTGTGTTGGTTGACACGACTACTTTCAAGTGATAGTCCTTAGCTTAGATCAATCCTAATTAGTATCCAGTGGCACTGTGACGTCTTCTTGACAGGTGCGCTCTGTACTGTCGAAGTGCAGCGGAAATATTGTCATTGGCTCGTCATGCAGTCCCAGCAGGTGCGTGGCAATACATAGTGCTGCAGGTATTGCAGATTTCCGCCTGTATTAAACTGACTTAATACCATGAACTAAATAAACGTTAAATCGAACAAATATGTTTTGAAAAAAGTATAACAAACTACCAATAAGTTTTAAAACACTCGCAATTTGTGTCATAATAATGCAGAAAATTGCCAAAACGTTTACAAGCGCCCAACATTTGTTAGATCCTACCTACTTTATATACTAGACGGAATATGCTGTGAGTGGTTTCATAGTTTGAGACATAGGCAGGGTTAATTGTATCATTAGTCTTTATGTTTTGAGTTTCCACAAAGACTAGTAGACTAGTCTAACTTTTAAATGTGTAACGAAATATATGACCAAAGTGTATTTAAAAAGCACGGTTGCCATTAATGACAACTTGGAATTGAAACACATCGTTGATTTGGATTTGTGGTCAAAGGATGTACGTATACTTGTTTCTTAACTTCATATGCTTCAGTTTTCAGTTTCAGGAAAACTCGACACTTACATATTAGTCAGACTGATGAAAATCATAGTTCCATCCCAACGGCAAAGAAATAATTCGTGTGTGATTCACTTCTTACAGTTGTATCTCCTAACAAGATACCATTAGGTGGCCATGCGAAGTGAACGTTTGCCACAAGTTGGGGAGAGGTCCTTCTTAATTAGTCCGATGATCAGGAACAAACGAATAACTCGCGCTCGAGTGAGTCACGACATATTGTTTTGAACTCTATGATGACCGTAAGGAGTAGCTCATCCCCACGAGACCCTCTGCTCTTGAAGGCAGCAGACGACTAGGATGAACAATTCTGGAAAACAGAACAAGGACTTGCAATTGGAGATAGGAACGATACGAATCCTTAGAGAAATTTATGTCCAGGGAGGGCCCCAAACTCGTTAATGTCGACAATATGAGGGGAATTTCATAGTCTGAGACAGAATCGCGAAGGGTTAAAGGATGGTCGATCAATGCTGTTCCGACACCCTATAAACATCTTCTGACTCGACTGGCCAAACAAGGCCAATAGAATAAGCTTCCAATACTGTATCTTGATTGGAAATTCGATATCAATTAAATCCTTATGATCAGCCGTAATTTGGGCTGCATCTTCCCCCCAGGGCGCGCGGGGCAGGTTGGCTTTCCTGAATATGACGGGAGTAATTCCATTTGCGTGTCCTTCCAATGCGACTATCGTTATTGGTAAGGGAAGCAACTGGTGGTTGGGATAAATATAGCTATTGTCCAGAAGCGCTGTTCGGTGGTCACCCACGTCAGCTCAAAGACAATCACTTGGAATGTTAAATACTTGAGGATACTTTAAATTCGTCTGGCTCTATGTACTAATGTCCGTATGATGAGAAGTTTCAGGACGTGACATTTCGCCCCGCGGCAAGGGACGACTACGTTCCGAGTTCAGGTGAGTTTTTATATTACATTTATTCATCTTTATTAATTTTGTTTCTTACGTGTATATATATTCACTTTTATTGTTTTCATGTCAACTAAAAATGTCGATCAGATAGGACAGCAGTCACTAAATGTATACAAGACAAGTTACATTTTGAAAACGATCCATTCCTTGGTGCGGAACGATAAGCATTGAGCGCAATGCTTTCGTATCGAGGTTTTATCAATATTATTTAATACTTTACAATATTATGTATCTAATAGATAGTTTAAGTTGGTGTATAGATCGTCACTATGAAATAACTGATAAATGTAAAGAATAGTTGGACTACATGTATAGAAACTCATGCATATAACATTATTTACAATCAGGCAGTATGCCTACTACACAGGAATCAAAGCGTGATACAACCACAAACCACACACAGAACGGTATGCTCTGAAGTAAACACAAACATATCATTAGCAATACGTGATAGTATACCCTGACTTAACAACGAATGTGCACCCTAATTATTAAAGAATACAAAACGCATACATATGTGAACAAGACGTGTAATCGAGTACATAAACTTGCATACATGTACAGTGAGACATCCATACATCCACAAGACTTCCATGTGACATCTATACATGTCCTTGTTGGCAGTGAGTGCCGATTATAGACTGAATGATATCTGTCGGTGAATGTGTATGACATAATTTCGCTTGATTATCGATCACTTCTTTTTATAGTATTAAGTTCAGCTGAAAGTGGGACCAATAAAATGCATGATAAATGCCCAGCACCCGCTTTTAGCTCAAGTTATATCCTAGGATTGACAGACAAATCGTAAATGGTGAGAACCATTAACAGATAATCTTGAGGATATACTCTTGATTGAGGTGGTTTGTCTTTTGTTATTTGTTCAACTGTATATCTTCTGGTTACACGTGTTGTTTTTCTGTATTTCGAACATAAATTTACTCTTGTTATTATTTAGATGCAAACATGAACGATAAGTAAACTAGTTAATGTGGCAGACGTAACGTAATCCTGTTGGTTTGATTACAGTGTTGTACGAGGCTTTTAAAACTCCTTCAGTTCCTGTCTCCCTGCATTTACACGGGTGCCGCCATGCTGCGCTTCTGATTTAGTCAACAGTCTGTGATGATTTTGCCGAATTCAACTGAACAGAACCATTTTATTTTTAATGCGCATTTAAAATAGAGCATGAGACTGGGATGCGAAGTGCGTTTTTTTTTGTTAATTTAGACTATATTACTACTACTACTACTACTACTACTACTACTACTACTACTACTACTACGTTTATTTTTGAATTGGGGTTTAGATTCGCTTTCTAGAATCTACTACTACCATTATTACTACGTACTACATTCTACTACGACATGCTACTATTTATACGAATACGACTAGTACTACGTACTACAAACACTACTATTAGTACTACTTGCATTACTACTACTACTAATATTACTACTACGTACTACTACTATTAATATTACTAATACTACGCACTACTACATACTACTACTACTACTAATATTACTACTACTACTTACTACTACTATTATTACTACTACTATTACTATGACTACTACTACTATTATTATTATTATTATTATTACTACTACTATTATTACTACCGTTACCACTATTACTACTACTGCTATTATTAGTATTATTATTACTACTACTACTACTACTACTACTACGTACTACTACTATTAGTACTACTATTATTACTACTACTACCGTTACTACTATTACTACCACTGCTATTACTACTACTACTATGCTACTACTACTACGTACTACTACTACTACTACTACAAGATCAGTGAAATATTATGTTGGTGCATGCTTGCCTACGTGACTTACAGCTGGACATTGAGAAGTGTTTGCTATAGACAGACAGCCCCTATGTAGACCGAGCAATTACGTTCCACAGATGACAACGAGCGTACACTTCACCGATCAAGATTACTTCATTCTTAGACGTCTACCTCGGTCTAGCACAGTCTAGCAAACTCCATCACGTCCGGGTCATAACGTAAACCAAGCATTCCACATCACATTATCCTACGATATCTATACAGATCCACGTCCTGATTAAAACAGAATGCGCCACATTATATCAGAAAAATAATTTCCAGAATCTATTCTAGGGCCTGTCACCGACTGTGAAGAGGGTTACGTTCGACTGACCCCCAGATACCGTCGGCCGTGTCCCCAGACACCAGTGCTTGACCCCCAGGGTCGCGTCTCACTGGGGTAGTGCTATCTCCAGATAGGGGGATCGATCGCCGGATTGACGCCGGTTGAAGCAGCGTTATTATGTAACCCCGCCGGGACGAGAGACGCTGACAATTTCGAGGGTCATTCTTCACGTGGGGAGCGACTACATGACGTGGTCAACGTCCGGGCAAAGTGACACTGACCTGTACTGTCTGGACCCAGGGCGGTGCAAGTGGCCGTAATAACGTAGACCACAGTCTTTTATTGGTTAATATAATATAATTCTTCGCAAATTAATGATCAATTTGTAACGTAAGACCGATTGCAAGAACGGGTAGTTACTTTAAACCTCTGCATTCTGACTTCATGTGTGTATTCCGTTACATTTTAATTAATGTTGTTTTCGTAGTCAATGGTTTAAATACTACCACATATAAATCGCGTAAAGCAATAATTTACTAGCTATTATCCATTATGGGTATTAAGTGAACATTTTATTAGTTTTTGACGGTCCAATGTCTATGATATTATATACTGTAATTATCTGACCATCGCAAACTGACCATCACAAATGAGATGATGGTCATCAGTTGTTTCAAGTAATTGTTTGGACCCCATGGTTTGTCCACCAGGTTCGCGTATTCGTCCATAAACATGCCATCCCCAGACACGGGATTTAAATGCCGTATTGGAGAGTTAATACCCTCCGTGTCCAGTCTGTCCAGTGCGTCTTTTACTTTATGTCATTTATACGTTGTAACGACTAAGGAACCAAACCCTGTATCGGCTGAACGTTTACGACCGTTGGTCACTTGGGTCAGGGGAACTATGGTCGGTAAATGATCGTGGCGGTAACCAAGTCCGTGATTTAATAACTGAAAGTTTATAACAGGATTAGTCGACGGACGTATTGACCGCTGGGGGATGACCAGTTAATGTACTTTGTACATATGTTGAAGCACTGGCGTCGGTTAACCCGTCGAGGGTTTGCGTTAGGTTGGATTGTATACCATTGGCATAATTGGAAATTAGAAATAATCTAACACGGAAGAGACAGTTCAAGAGCGAGGGATACAATGTTACTCTAACATTACCAATATTAATAAAAGTTTCAGATTTATTCATGGAAAATAAGTCTAGAATATCATAAATTGTGCAAGCGCTCCCCCAAGCACTACGTTACATTTAAGAAAAATAAATCACTTGAACTAAATTCAGTCCATCATATGCATTCATATCAGCTTTTATCGACAATATCCAAATAGCATTATGAAGGCGATGCAACTTTGTCTAGTGTACCATTATTTAGACATTAAATTTAATGTTCCAATACAATTATCGACCCTTACGTTTTTATATAAAGCCTCATTTCATTCCCTAGCTCATTATTAAAGCGTTACGAATATAAAGCAATGCTTTCGTGTGATTTGTTGTTCATCAATATACATCTTGGTCTCATCCATGCATTCGTACGTGCTGGCATCCTATAGCTTTAGTATTAAACGTCGACCTCCATCTAATGAAACACAACATGCTTACTTTCAACACGGTCATAACTATCAAATAACCCAAAACTCATCTAATAGAATTATCGCATCACTTTCCAAATACATTTATCAATATAATTTGTTTCTGAAGCGGTGCGCCATTTATGTCAATTACACTGCCACGGATCATTCACTAGCTGACATAGTTTTCCACGTAAATTGTTTATGAATGGTCTGAGTTACCCACAAACATAAAACCATTATGTCTTTCTGTGCAATATTGATATCTGCAGGGCACGAATTGTCCGTAACGGTGCATATAATATAGCTATCCGTTTAGCGCTTCGCGTGACAATCTAGTCCTCCCACTCCGTTTAAGATAATGCACGTCTGATAACATGCATTCAGTAGTTGTGGCATTAGTTGCAGGTTCAATTCAAAGAATATTTCCGATATGTTTTCATTGACCTGTCGATAGTTTGGCGGGAAGTTGCGGCGTGTCATGAATATATTGCTTGTTGGTTGGCAGAAACCGCGTTCTGACCATTGTAGACCTATTGTAAACGATACCTGTTCATTAGCTACAAACGATTAGCGGCTTAGAACAGAATGTCCCATTTGACGTTTGATTCCCACAAATATACAGCAAGAGGGCAACTCGCCATGGCATGGGGTATTTTTGTCTGCAAGACCATTCTAATCCATGCATTGCTAATCATTATTTAATTGTAACGTGATGGTCATCATCTGAACAGTGCGCATATGCGTAAAAATTAAAAATGCTACATCACCGTCGATGGCATCCCCGAAAAACCCAGCCATTATGACTACACTAACCTCCGTCAAGTACCCTGGGATCACTGCATATGTTATCTACTATTGAACAGCCCTAATGAATATATGAATGCATTATATGTATATCAACCAATCAGAGTCACACTAGATACGTGACTATTGCGTGGGGGTTACGTGTGCTCTAAATGTATCGATTCAGAGTTATCTCCGCCTAGCTTGGATTGGTCGATATATTTAGAGCACGTAACAGTCACGTGTCGAAAACAGAGTTCTATATAGACAGTGATCCCATGGTATTTGACGGAGGTTAGTGTAGTCATAATGGTCTGGGTTTTCGAGGATGGGCAGTTCCAGGCTAACTCGTGCAACTACACCATGTCATGAAAATATGTTCCAGCAATATCATAATAAAAAGACATACAGGTAAAAGTAGCACCAAACGAGTGAAAATGTTTGTAAAATGTTTTTATTACAAATTATTGCCAAGAATTACTGTTAAAAGTGCTGCACCAAACAATTGTGAATATTTGTGGTGATGACTTAGTGTTGTACCGAGTGATTTCACCACATGATTGACACACGTTTCCAATAGTTATGAATGTGTGATTCTACAACAAAATGCAAATCTAGTAACATTTAAAACCATTTTATCATTCTATAGTATGTACAATAGCAGGCCTTCCTATCTATCGGGTGTATTTATGTAAATTTGGCAGGAATAACCTGCATATTTCATGGAAAATAATGTAACAGCTTAATAAACCCCACTAATGGGTGGATAAGCTGATCGTCAGATGTACAAGAAGCTGAATCGTTCGACAGCACTGTCCGCCAATTTTCTTTTAGAATTGGGCCAGTTCGTGACCTCAGCTTGTTAATTACCCGTCGCAGAGTCTTTCCCGCCGCAATAGAGTAACGACCAGCCGTGAACGCATGTCTTTCCTGCCCACTGTCAGCTTCTTATACATCCGACGATCGTCTTATCCACCCATTAGTGGGGTATATCAAGCCGTTACACGTTCTTTTCCAAGAAATATGGTTATTCCTGCTGAATTTACATATATACACTCGATAAATAGGAGACGCCTGAATAGTCAACCTTCAGTCTTGTATCAGGGCCTGTGCAGTCCTGAAATCTTTAACATTCAAACTAAAAACCCACCAAGCTCATTTACCATACTTGTGGGTTTTTACATAGTTTACATACAAGTATTTCAAATATTTGTTTGTTAATATTTGAGAATTAAGCTGGATGGTTGGTTACTCTTTTCAATGAGCTTTGAATAATGATTTCCCAATCGAGGGACCCTGAAGACGGCATTTGTCACCAAACTACTGCTAGATGGATGCTGCAATTTCTGGTTTTACAATATGCTATCACATGGTCTTCTACATGGATTACACACAAGCTTAAAAATGTCAAATAAAACAGTACTAAAACTAAACCCATAGTAGAAACCCCTATTCCGCCACTACGAGAAAATAAAATACTAAAACAGTTTAGGATTCTACATACCGTAGGTTGTTTTGGCAAGAAACAATGTGAAATACTGTAAATCATGAAATTAATGCAAAAAATGCGACCGCCGCATTGTCGCATTTAGTTGCTGCGCATTAAAGGTAAGACCAGGTAAGAAACATGCATGGAGACATGACCGTTCACATTTTATTGGTGTCGCATTTACGTCTAAAATCTAGAGGTTGCATTAAATTAGTGACGCATTAATTTCGTGATTTACAATAGATGACAAGAGATGTTATTGACATAGATATTTCAAGATGGCTCAAACCACTCAATGAAACTAGGCTATCTCTTTGGCATTCAATTTAATTCACATGTGCCTGTATCCTAAGAAGTCCGTAAGTACATGTACAATACCGAGGGTGCACTGTACTAAGAATTTGCCTAACTGGTTTTCTGCTTACCGGTATGTTAACCCTCTCCCTGCTGAATTATGCAGAGGTACAGCTCTTTAGAGCATATTCGGTTGCCTTCATCATGGAGAGGGTTAACTTTTGAAGAGATCTTTTCTCACTAAGAAGTTCTTAGCTAAGAAATATCACTACACCTTCAAGGTTATTCTGTTTAATCTGTCTGTTAGTATCTGTATGTTTTATTCACAAAACAAAGCACAGTGTATGATAATGTGTATGTTCAATTCACAAAACAAGTCAACAGAAAGATATTGAAGAGAGAAAGATTACATATTTTCTTTCCCTCATGAAATGAATAATGTTCTAAGTCACATTAATATCGAAACTCATACAAATTCGAGATCAGAAAGTCATAGAAATAAATGACTAAAGTATGAATTCATTTGATGAGGAAAACAAAAGGATTGCTCATTGTATAACTGTGAAGACGCACTAAATATTTAAGACACTATTCATGTTCTTGAGATTGTTGGCAGCTTCAATATACTACAGCACTAAATATGCCGTATACTAAATATTTGTACAGTTAACTGTTGAAATTTAATTACTGACATGACACTTTACATGATTATGTTCAGTTGTCTGGTAACAGCGGTTACAAACAGCAATTGCCAAATTATATTTATTCATATTTAAAATAAAACCATTATGTTTAATTTTTTTAGAGTGTGCACCGTTACCATAGCTACATGTTTTGTTGATCAATTGTTTAACATCACAGCTGGAATCTTCTGGCCATATGCGTCAATTACATGATCAAGGGTTGTCCCATTCAAACTTAATACATGTCTTAACCCAAAATGGAACAATGATAGAAAAAATGCAAACTCATCACATAGGCGAAAATTGAATGTACAGGGTGGTATATGTGTTGCTTGTATCCGAGAATGAATGAAACATTGCATTTCTATAGAAATTAGTTAAAAATATAAAATGTCTAACAATGTAACATTATTAACAATAAACCCTATCCCTGCTGAATTAGAACCAGGCACTGTTCTTTGCCCTGGGCAGTTCCATTTTGCATCCAGCAAAGAGTTAACTAAGCGGAAATGTTGATGTAGCTCATTTGGCTCACTACCATTCAATGTTCAGTTTGAAATTGCTGACAATGCCTATTAACCCTATCCCTGCTGAAGGCGACTTAAGTTGCCGATCACATGCAGAAATAGAACACTTTGATTTTATTCAGCAGGGAGGTCAACAATAACAACGCACCTATTAACATGTCGTCAGAATTTCTAATGCTATTCAATAACTTCATCAAGAACAATCTTGCTTAGTTTGCCTACAGATCTGGTTCATCAGTTATAAGATTTATAAGATTTCTTGAACAGTTTGCCATCATTAATCACAGCCATGATAGCCGAGGACTACAGCGTTGTCTAGCGATTTCACGGCAAGCTTACATTTGTGCGTTGACATGTGGTACAATGTTCTGTGTTTTAACGCTTTGCTTAACCCTCTCCATGCTGGAGGCAACCGGATATGCCCTAAAGAGCAGTGCCTGTGCTTAATCCAGCACAGAGAGGGTTAATCTGTCACAGATTGTAATTGTCCTATTCAATATTCCTGTCATAAAGCAATATCTTAAGATTTCAAGGGAACAAGGTTTAATTAATCTTATCAGCGACTCCCATCTTGGAGTGTGAGTGAATATGAAGCCGGAGTTTAACGTCACCCATTTGCGACGACCGTTTTGGAGAAATAACCAAACTAATCAGTAACACAGATTTGGATTAGGAATACTTTCAATGAGATTACCCTTCGCTTTAATGAACACATTCTGGCAGAACGCTCTTTCATCGACAATGTCAATGGCAGGCAACAGTTGTTACTCTCTCAGCAGAAAACGTGCCCGGAGTCCAGGGGCTCAAAGCCACATCCAGCGGAAATCAATATAATTAAAAATAGATACAAAATTATCGCTCCAAATATATATAGACATATGCTCAACAACGATCTAACACAACCGCATTGACACGGCTGTCAGATTGACCATTGATCGTAACCAGCTGTTAACCAATGAATCACAGCTTACCTTTGCAGTTTTGCAGGGTATATTTTACATTCAGAACTTGCTAGTATATCCTTTTTACTTTCCATGTGATTATTATTTGATACGTATAACGGAATTACCGAGTATTTCACTACGGTATGTAGGTGATTAATGTGGGTCAAAGTTGTGGGACAAGGCAGTTGTGTAGAGATCGATGTAAACGTATGTTAGTACATCTTGGGAACGAAAATTGGGAACGAAGATTGAGTGGAAATATATCAACCCCTGGACAAATAAATCACCAATCCACATACAATAGCCAAGGCTGCACTGACAAAATAAAAAGATCACACTCCAAAGTCTCGTTCAAGAAATGTTCCGTCATGAATGCAAGACGTCTAATGAATACCACGAGGTAATATCCCTGAGCATGACGAGCTAGACGATGACGTATCCATAAAATAATCTTTCTAAAAGACAAGGGGGCTGCTGCTTTCTAGCTGTTCTGTCTGTACTTTATGTCTTGACGCATGCGCAGTTACAAAGGATCAACACCGCAGTGTAACTGTGCATGTGTCGGACAGAAAGTACAGACAGAACAGCTAGAAAGGAGCAGCCACAAGCTATGCACAATGGGCTTATCAACAATTTGCCAGGATTAGTCGATTACGTCTAAAACAAGTACTTTCTACAATTGGCCGCACCACACTGGCAGACCATCCTGTACTGTTGTTTGACAGGGTTGGGAATATCTGAGATATCCGACTTGCCATCGGCTGACGTGGGGTTACTCTGGAGAAAATCAAGTGCACGTTTGCTTGGCGATTGCTGAGTTGATTTTGAAGGCGAAGCATCCCCTACAGACTCTGATTTTCTTGGCGATTGTCTCACTGACTTTGATGGCGACTTAAATGGCGACTGTCCTGGTGATTTTGATGGCGACTTTCTCGGTGACTTAAATGGCGACTGTCTCGGCGATTTTGATGGTGACCGTGACATTGTTTTCAAAGGCGAGTGAGGCGGCAATATAACAGATGAAGTTGAGCTTCCATCAGACACGGAACTTGGCGGATCCGATGGTAATTTGAAAGCACTCTGGCCGTGCAATGCCGACATGGGCAACTGTGAGTCGGCGACATCATCAATTGTCTGCAGAGTTGTGTCCCCTGAAGCAGTGATAACACAAGGTAAGTTAATGACATTAACTTTCAGTGTTCAAATGCATCGTCAAAACATGAACTTGGATTTGACATCACCATATTAACACCATAATAATATATGCATAAATATACAGTAGACTTCGCATATATCGGCCTCAGATAAAACTGACACTTGCCTGTAATGGACTGAATCTGAAGTCCTGGTCCCGTCTAACACTAATTACGGCATATGCATATAACAGACTTCGCAAAAAATGGACAAAAATTGTATGCTAGGTCTACTGTTATATGTTTATACTATCAGACAATACAATCCCATCCCACTCACCTGTCATCATGTAATCAAACGTGAGCTCCTCCCCTTTGAGGATGTCCTTCTTGGAGAACAAAGCGATCCTCGGCAGTCGTGGGTCCAGTGTATTGATCCACACACCAAACACCTCCAAGTTGGGATCGCACTGAAAGCATACCAACAGAACAATACCGTAATTACTCTAATAATTTGAACCCCCCTAAATTAATGGTAAAAAATAATTTGAAAATGACAACAAAAATAAAATCCTAATTATTAGAACACAGTAATGTTTCAAATAATTGTTTGTCTTACTCTGTTTTATTTATTGAATCCTTCATTTATTTACAATTTAATTTACAACCATACTTTGTGTGTTAATTTGGTTGTCTCAAATTATATGAACAGTGGAACATGTCAACCTACGGAGACAACTGTAAACCCAGACATTACATAAAGGGGCTGCTCCTTTCTAGCTGTTCTGTTTGTACTTTCTGTCCGATGCATGCACAGTTACACTGTGCGGTGTTGATCCTTGGTAACTGTGCATGCGTCGGACAGAACATACAGGCAGAACAGCTAGAAAGGAACAGCCACAAATATTGCTGTTCACCACATGAAACTAGGGTGGTGTTCCATTGACTCTCCAGGACAAACTTGAATGTCCAGGAGTGAATATGGAGTTTAACGTCGCTGCGGGAATTTTTCACCCATTTGTGACGTCCAGGACATGAATGGAATACGGTACAGGTGTGTCCAGGGCACGTCCAATGTGTCTACGCTGAAGAGGTGGTGTAGCCAATTCAGCAGCAAATTTATGACGTCACAAACTACAACAGTATTTGCCTCGACCCTCTACTTTCTGTGAATGGACTGCACGGGCTGTTCCTTTCACGGTCTGGACACTGTGAATGGAACACCACCCAGCAGTTTTCGTCAAGAATGTTTAAACTGGCATTCACCGAGTGATTGACGAAATGGGACACGTTGCCATAGTAACCAGCATCCACAGTGTACGGGCAGTCTCCGTCGTTGTAGTCGAGGTCAAACAGGTAGGTGCGGCCCTCAGCGTCGTAGATCTTCCCTCGCCTCTCTGCCTCCTCATTCGTGATCACCTGAAACCATGACAACAGTAAGTGATCGCCCGAAACCCTGACAACAGTAAGTGATCGCCCGAAACCATTTGTGATCACCATGGGAGTGCTAGATTGAACTCAATTAGTGATTTGTGAGACTGGTAATGTTTTATCATTATTTATCGGGGGAAAAAAATATATTAGAGTGGTGATGAAAAGAAAATGGCATTCCCTGATAAAATAATTACAGTTAATTTCACGCAATATCATCAGTTTAGAAAACCCTGTAGTTTGCAGACTCACCTCTCCCACATACTCCATCACAAACGATCCGCGCTTAATTTTCTGTAGCGCCTTCACCCCCCAACCCCTTCCATTGGCTGTCCGGAACACGCACACCTTGAACTGTCGGCCCAGCTGAACCACCCTATTGGGACAGGCAGAGCTACACTTGCACCGAATGTTGCACTCGTAGATGGGCGTCCCCCTAGGGACTCTGACACGCTTGCCCTTGTAGTACGCGAACTCTGCGCCACATGCAGCGGGGCAGCAGCCTTTCCTGTTCTCGAAACAGTCTTCGCACTCGCAGCCGACAAGAGGGTCCTGGGGGATCGTGATACCCTCCCCCTCACGATAGTCTGTGATGTACTCGAAATTCTCGGGCGGCCCCTCGAGGTCAATGTTGTTCTCAACGGATATCGGTGCCGGATCTGTGCTAATTCCGTTCAGGTGGTTCGCCCATTCCTTCAGCGCGACCTGCACCTCGGCTTGCTTCAGCTTGTATGCCTTGCTCTTTGACGATGTGTACGTGGTAGCCGTGTTAACCTTGCGAATCTTCTGGTCGTCTCCCGTAATGAGGCCCTTATATTGGGGGTACTTGCCCTTCTTGGGGCTCGTCAACGACAGCAGGTGGAGAGGCGATATCATCTCCCGGATTGGAGACTTCACCAACTTGGCGAAGATTTCATCCACACGTCGCTTCTTGTTTAATCTGATGGCTTCCTCATCGTGGATGTAGGTGACTCTTCTCTTCCCCATCAGGCGGCGCTTCTCGGACATTTCATTGAACTCCTCTATGAGCTCGGGACACTGGAGATTCTCTGCCGGCTCCCACGAGTTGTGACTGTTGTTCCAACCTTTCCACTTGACCAGATAGAACTTCACGCCCTGAAACAGCGACATAGCACTCGTAACTTCACAGAAACACAACAAGATGACATTATGCAGATTTACACTGATAATTACAGTAGACCTCGCATAAAATGGACATTCACCTATAACGTACTGAATCTGGAAGTCCCAATTAGTACATTATATGCAAGGTCTAATGTATTTCTGTAAACACTTAATCATACACATTTATAGTGAATACACACTGAACATGCTTGAAAGATTGCTAATAGTCAGTGCTACATAATTACACTGGCCCTGAGATTACGAAACTTTCTGAGCACAAATTTGTACTTAGAAAATGTTCGTAATCTCAGGGCCAGGTCAATGGACAAGTGTGCTCTAATTTTCATTCCCCTCGCTGGGGAGTAAACAACCCGCTGCCAATCAAGAACTAGAAGGTTGTCATTTACATGATCATGTCATCCCACTAGGTACCCATTCTCTGCAGGTTGAACAGGCACTTTCAAATTAAGCCATTTGCCTATGGTGAAGTTCTTCAGCCTATTTCAGAGTGTACTCGCAGGTTCTCGATCACCAGGGTCAGAAGTTCCCACTCAGCTAGCGGTCCGTGGCGACCTTCTTTTGTCATGGGCGAGTATCTTTTTTAGGGAAATCGCTCTTCTTATTTGACTTAATAGCCGGTTGGCTTGTTCAAAGTTGTATACTCATCCACAAACCAGCTTAGCTTGAATGTAGGGGTGCAACGATTCACTGGTGCATCACGATACAAAGTTTGACGATACAAAGGTACACAACGATACAGCCATGTGGTATTTAATTTCCTGATTATTATTGAATACAAGTTTGAAATAGATTCTGATTTGTTGAAACAGCCTACTTGATTGGAGTGAAATCCATACAGAATAAA
>JAUTBV010092708.1:0-10513 GCA_032361325.1 Lepetodrilus fucensis | reverse complement strand
CCCCCCCCCCCCCCCCCCCCCCCCCCCCCCCCCCCCCCCCCCCCGCGCGGAGTCCTGAAGCGATTACAACTACTTTGTTGGGTTTTTTAAATTTTTACTTTGCCAAATATGTCTATTGCCTTTGGCATGATTCACATTACTGGTAGTCTCATTGGATAAGTTGATACGTGTATCCTAAAAGATTAAAACCATCATTTTACACCCACAAAAAAATGTACAAAAAAAACATACAAACTGTGTTTTGTTTTGTTTTTACCGTTAACCAAATTGGGGAAATATTGATGGATTAGACAATATGATGAACTTATAATCAGGTATTTGTAATGAAAATCCTGTTTTTCTAAATGTTGTTGAATTAATGTGAAATATATGGTACACCTTTAACAGACAAGACACTTCTAAGGATTATTGCTGGTAGGTGACTGCAGGTTACATTGCACATTTATCACAATGTCCCTTATAAGATTAATCCACCAGGTAAAGGGTTAACCCAGCACCTGCCACAACATTGTCAAGTATTACAGAAAATGACCATTACAGTAAACATATTAAGTGTCAATTATGTCAACAATGATATATATATAAATTATCCAGAATTTATGCTGCAAATTGTGTAATGAAGCAACTAATCCAGAAATTCCTCAACAACACCAAAGTGGTTTTAGCATGGAAAGTCACAAAGTCATATGTTGTAGAAATCACTTTTCATGACATGTATATGGTAATGACTATGGTAATTATATGATAATATACTATGACTACCGGTAATGTTTAGGTAGTTCTACATCAATGAACATATACCGGTATGTAGATACTTTATATTTGCATGTTATTTGTATTTTAATTAAAATTAGTCACTCATTGAATTAATCATGTGAAACATATTAGTAAACTTAATATTAATATTAGTAAAATTAATATTAATATTTGTATATTAATTAACATTAGTCACTCATTGAATTAATCATGTTAAACATTATATTAGTAAACCTTTTATAGATCCCAGCATTTATAAATTATTCAGATACATTTAAACCTGATTTCTAGTAAGGGAGCTTGCTAGACAATAAGAGAATAACCCATGAGATACGAGTGATTATGGAAAATATGTCCCGAGTGATATTAATGTTCATAGTTCTAAGCTTCAGTTATTCCACATTAGAAATCCTCCACTTATGTTGAATAATTTGTGTTCCACAGCACTGTATCTGTTTACAGTAGGAGATAAACCCACAACAATAATAGGTTATGGTTAAAAGTAATTGAGTCAATTAGTTCTTAATTAATTAATAATTAAGTAATCAGTACCTATTATATTAAAAAATAATAAATATAATGTGAATACTCAATTCTAAAAAGGACAAAGACATCTGGAATTGTATTAGTCTCCGCGATGTCAGGTAAATGTTTAAGTAAATTGGTGCCATGTGCACATGTAGTTTACCAATTCATTTATTTATTTCTTCATTTCATCTTTGTTCTTTCTATCCTTTCCTTTCTCTCTCTCTCTCTCTCTCTCTCTCTCTCTCTCTCTCTCTCTCTCATACACACACAAACACACACACACACACACAGAGAGACACACAGAGAGACACACATACACCCAAGAACACCCCATACCTGACGAATTAATGAATTTGAACCAGAATGCCAAAATAGATATATATAATGACCGGAATAACTCAGAAGAACCGAAAAAGACAGGAACAAGTTTATCCAACGTTGATCAAAGTACGTGTACACGAATCACGGCATTTGCCCTCAGTGATTCTCAGACAGCTAATTCTCCAAGCGGAGGTATCAAAGGTACAGGGCCAGTGAGCTGCACTGAACTGCCTGAAGTAGTAACACACATGGCAGCATCTACAGTTAACCTTCCAGCTTCTAGATAGTATCAAACATGCACAGGTACTGTTAACCCTCTCCCTACTGGATTAGGCAAAGGCACCGCTCTAAGACATCTCTTGTTGCCTCCATAACAGAGATTTTAAAACCTGATTGGGCTTACATATGCATTGCACTGTGACCGCTCAGGTTGAAGTTTAGCATGATTGGGCTCAGCTGGTTTGTAGATGGGTGACCGAGAATCTGAGAGTATCTAAGATTAATTCCTGGCTTACCCACACTGAGACTCAGTAGCGATAGAAACTAACTTTAAAACTTACTAACCTGAATAGTGATATAAATAACAAATGTTATGAATTTCTACTAGTCCTTAGCATTGGGAGAAATGGCCGGGGCTAGTGGGCTACTGTTAATTTTGGTGCTGACTCAGGCTGAAAAACTTGTAATATCGCCTTTGGCAGGTTGCTATGTTAGACAATCCCTCTGTTCACCCAGCAGGAAGTGGGTACCCGGTAGGATCAGGTTGTTAACTTTCTAGCACATGAAGCAGCAGCTTGGGTTGTATTATTTCCAGGGAGGTCAGAAGGAAAATGAGGACACTAATATCCAGTGACTGGGGGGAATGTAATACTATGAGCATGCTTTCAAGTGGATTTGATGCAATATTATTAATCATTTATTATTATTACATGTATTATTATTATTATTATTATTATTATTATTATTATTATTCATTTATTTTTATTATTATTATCATTATTATTAATCATTTATTTTTTATTATTATCATTATTATTTAATTATTATCATTATTTGTAGTGTTAGTATTATTGGCATTATCTATAGAGCTGTTCTTATAATAAAGCCAACACTTAGGTGGTTAATGGGATGTTCCAGTCCAGAAGTAGATCCTGCAGTGGTTTACCAGAAGCGGCTACGATATGGTTGGTCTCTAGCACTAGCAGTAGATCCACCTGCCCTGTCCTGTCACAGTTATCTCACCTGGCCAGATTATCTCACCTGAGAATCCAAAATAGAAATATCTAGTCCACATGTATGGAGGTCTAAAGAAATATAGATTTGCCGCTTTCTTTGCTCTACACTTGAACCCTCTCCATGCTGGAGGAAACCAGAAATGCCATAAATATCAGTGCCTGTGTCTGATCCAGAAGGGAGGGGGTTAACAAATATATGGGGATATGATGCAATGAGTAAATTGTCTATTCTGAAAGGTAAACTCTATACTACTAATGGAATCTACTTTTACATCCATCGTAAATATGAAACCTACTTTCAGATGCATCATAAATATCATATGAAACTACTAAAAATCAATATTAGATACAAGAATTGGGAAGGAGAATTCTAATAAAGAAGTGAAATAAAAGTAGATATTTCTCATTCTAGATAAAGGTAATATTTCCCATATCCAAATTTCCAATATTAAAATAATAAATATAAATATTATATACAGCGCAGCTGTCATTCCATCAGATAGCATATATTGACTTAGACAGAAATATTCATCCTTTAGAATTAATATTATATAGCATATGATTTTTATTATTATAATACAATATCAAAAGGTCATTCAATATTTTACAACAAATGTCCAATCTAATGAAAATCAGACAAGAAACTGATGCTAATAGATATTTGGACACTCGCATAGTTTTGTCAAAGAATGACAAAATGTCCAAAATGTTTGAGGAGCGAAACTAGATCTGATTTTAATTAGATTGACAAACATTTCCTATGTCACAGACTAAATTACTGAACAGCAAACGAAACAGATCCAAATTAATAAGTCTCACGTTTCTTTTGCTGTTCAGTATATATTTGTCCTAGATGTCCTTAGCAGTTGCAGCAGACATTTATTTCCAAGATGATGCCATTTCCCAACATAGATACCAGGAGTGAAACACGAACGCATCTCGCAATCAAAACATAAATCATCAAGGACAGGTTGAAAGAACACATTCACTTAGGCTGCATTATTTAAATCACCAGAGACTAAAAGATAAATATCCGTAAGCATCATGGATAGATCAGTGTAAATCACAAGCCATTTCCTTAAGGAGAAGATTGCAGTATTTACATCAACTGTACTTGTGTCTATAGGTTGCAGGTCATATATACTAATAATAATAATAATACCAGTAATAATAATAATAATAATAATAATAATAATTAATAATAATAATAATAATGACAATATTATAATAATAATAATATCAAATAATATCATCATTATCATCATCATCATAAATAATTAAATATAATGTTTAATAAAATAATAAAATAAAGCAATACAAATTTAAATAATAAGAATACATGTATTCATTTTTAAAGAATTCATTTTTTTTTAAAGAGAAAAGAATCATAATCAAAATAAATAGAAATACTACTACTACTACTACTACTAATAATAATAATAGTAGTAGTTTAAAACAATTATATTAACAATCATTTAATAACTTAATAAAATATAATATTAATAAAATAATAAAAAATTACATGAATAAGAATAAATAATTAAAATAGAAAATTAATAATAGAAATATAAATTGTTGAATTATAAAAAATACATGTATCTATTTTTATGTTTTTTTCTTTATTGCATAGCAGTTTTCACTACTATTACCGGTATGTCCGGATTCCTAAGTTGGCAGACCCTCTACCACAGATCTATGTTAGTAGGTTTATTGTTATATAGGAAAATAATGTGGCACTGTACCACTGATCTATCCATTATACTTTCTGGTTCACAACAGGATATTGTATTTATTGCCATTTCATTGTATCAATCTACAATCAACAGGTTTGCAAGCTTTTACCACCTGCTACATGGACATTTTTAGTTTTAATGTCTTTGTAGTTATTCAATTGGTGAGCATTTATATGAAGTATTTAGAAAACACCAACTCTGTGCCGTATAAATTATTATAATAATCATAATAATTAGATCTTTAGAAATCTTATAATAATTATTATAATAATTATCATAATAATTAGATCTTTAGAAATGACTTAATTATACCACAACTTACAAACTGTACATTAAATTTACATACAGCTGTATACATGTATTATTCTTAATAGAAATCTACGCATTCTTAACCCTCACCATTCTGGACAGACACTGCTCCTTTGGGCTCCAGTTGCCTCTAGCATGCACAGAGTTAACCAGGGATTGAACAAACTTCATACATGTTCTTGAAAATTACATTCTACAGCATATATCCAAGCTCTTTGAATACTTACCTAATTAAGTACAATTTCACATACCTTGGCTGGTCTAAGTCTTAAAGGTTTAATATACTAGACTGCACTCAGCTAAAATTCTTAACTTATAATTAACAAATCAATGTAGCAATACAACACCACAATTTATGCCCTAATTACCTTAAGCAAATTTGACTACGGTAAGTAAATTTGATACAAATTGACTACAAACAAAAGTAATAAAGCCAATCCAACATACACCAGACAACACATTTTCCATATATATCTAACTGTGCCAATTATGATGAGTCTCGCGAGAGGATTTAGCCAGTTAACAAATCCCAAGAGAAAAGTGAGCTGTCCGGCCTGAAACCTAGATTGTCTATAAAGCAGACATCTCCAGTCACGACCTTTCGATTTGAGGGCAATTACTAAGACCAGTTAGGCTGTAACCTGCAGTTAGTGGGAGTACGATGCAGTCGGAAGGGTCTCCCCACTGCCAAGTATGCCAGTTATATTAGATATCAAGACCAGGGGTGCATTCAAAGACACAAGCGCTGAGTAAGACACTTAGCTAAACTGGTTCCCTGTATGATTCATACGACTCTTTGAGACAGTGGCTAGTTTGGTAAGCCGCTTGCATCTTTGAACGCATCCCAGGCCTTTGAACTTTGCTTAAAACATGGCCAGGCAAACAGACATGTCATGCAAGAACTTGAAAGTAAGTAAAGAGCATTCTATTGGAAGCAAGGAAGATGTACAGTGGTCTGTTCAAGATCCAATAATTTCGATATGTAGTAATATAATACATATTACTACATATCGAAATTATTACAAAAGCCGTTCAGCCAGCACGTGTAGTAATACGTATTACTACTTTTCACTATGGGTCTGGACAAAAAAGTGTTTTGTAGGAAAACCCAAAGCATGAAGCGAATGGACTGAACGCATGCACATACTGATTTCCTATTAATTTCCTACTAAACTGTTCAGCCAAGAAAAGTAGCGTAGTGTATTGTAGCAAATATAGTATTGTATCTTGAACGCACCTATATATGTATCTGCATGAGTGAGCAATATTTATGGGGGTTACAGTACTAAGGGAGATAGCCTGAACTGTAATAAACTTATCTAACTGATAAAAGTTATTACCATTGTACTTAACTTTAGAGTGTTATTTACCAAGATCTTATCCAACAGGTGTCAATCACTGCTAGACAACTATCATAACAATTATTTAGTCTAATTGATAAAACTTGATTCTCCTGTCTCCAGTGAACTTGTGTTAACGTTAAAATTCCTAATCTGAAGTATTTATTGATTGAACTTCGTAAACTTCGTAAGAGTCAGCAATTTGATCCAAAGATACCACTTAATTAGGCAACCACTTAAAACTCTTAAAACTAGGGTGGCAATGGTGGAATGTTGTACTTCAGAGCCAAATTTCTGGGTTCAAATCCTGTCACAGGGCCCTGGCATCAATGTTTGCAAAAGTTTCCTTAAAGACAAGATCATGATGCTCTATCTGTACATAGTAGTGCAGCTATCATCCTTGGCTTGTCAGTACCAGCTGGTGCTCACAGGTTTACTGTACTGCAACATTCAATACTACAGATATTGCCAGGATTCTTCCTGTCCTAAAATGACAAGACGAGATATTACTGAAAGAATCTTGAAACTTATGAAAGCTGCTCTAATACCCAATTTAAAAAAAAACTAAAATAAAAAAATACCCATATAGAAAGTATGCTATTGCCAGCAGGGAATGTCAAAGGTTATATCTATGGTTATTGATAGACTACTGTTGGATGTTTTTAAAGTGTGATTAATATAAGAATAGGCCTGGTAAGTGGTGGGTACAGCATGTAAACTAGCACAACTGTGCTGCTCTGCGCTTCGCAAATATATCACTACACCTGCAGTAGACTGTAGCCACACTAGCGATGACCTAATATGGGAACGATGTATTTTATAAACTGGTTCTTAATGAATGCGCAGTCGGATGAGCTTGCCGCTTATCCTCGTAGTAGTTGTCATTATTAGGAGCCCAGTCCAGTCATTTTGTTGCATATGCGTAAATATTTATTTTAGTATTGAAAAACTAAATAATTAACACTCATTCGGACTAGAATTGTGGCTGTATCCAAACATTTGGCACTATTCTATGGCTTAGTGACATAAGAACAGCAACAATAACGTATCCAGGTGACAAAAAAAATAATAGTTTTCACATTGTCTTCCTGCTATTCGATTTGAATGGCAAAGGGAGGTAATTTTATTAACTGTACCCAGAAGTTAGTTTCACAATGAGGCTCCAGCCATTACTTTCCAGCCATATAATACTGAAGTCTGAATAACCAGAACAGTCAAATTGAACCCACATACCATACCTAAATCAAATAAGCACAGAAACGACATTGTCTGTCTGATAACCCAAGATCAAAATTCAGTGATACACTACAGACATAGTGGTTATTCTCCTTTTGGAGGTGAGTATTGATTTCCTAAACATTTGTTCTAATGGTAGGATGCATCAAAAGTGCCGTCTCAGTTTTAGCCTATATTTCAATTGCTGATAGGAAAAGGTCATGTTCTTCTACACAAGTGACACGGCCTGTAATCTAGATCAAGACAAGCCATGATACATATTGTAGCTTTAATGGAGTTTTTCAGAGATTGCCTGAAGACCAAGGTACCATTTCATGAAGCTTTCGTATCCAGCAAGATACCAATAGCACTCTCGTAGTGATGAGCAAATAAGACAGATACGATAGAGAGTGCTATGGTCTCATAGTGAATATGATAACATCATGAAATGATACCAAGTCGTCATGTAAAATAACACATACAAAATTAATTTGATTTCACCAACAATTTCAATTAAGGTTAGGATTTAAAGACATTTAACCATAGAAATAATTAAATGAATCATTCACAGGAACCATTTTCAGTCAAGAATTTAAAGCCATTTAATTTATAAACCTATAGAAATAGATGAATCAACGAGTTTCTATACTTTATGTCACATGAAGAAATAGAAAACTTTGATTTTATTCAGCAGGGAGAGGTGTCTTCGATCCCGCAATAGGCCGATCTGTAGAAATGCTGTAGTACCTCATAGCCATGTTTCTATATACTATACTTTAATTCAAGCTAACAAAAATGTTTTTATACATTGAAACATAAGTAAATTAAGCTGTCTGAATGATGATTGCTATGCCACATGTTTGGGATAATCTGCTTAACTTGACTCCAAGAGATGAGAGGAACCATGTTATGGCAGCCACTGAATGACAAGAGTAACATGGCTGCAATGAAGCATGTGGCGTGTGTATGCGGTATATCTCCCAGCCACAGTCAGTACATGCAAGTCAGGGTTACCAGCCACACCTGGCTTGCATTTCGAGCAAGGGTCGTATTGGTAGTCTTATTCATATTGGAAGTCCAGGTCCCAAGATTACGAAACCTATTTTTAGTTCAAACCAGGGATGGAACTCAACTTTAAAATGTTCTTGCCCGAATAATGATATAAATAACAAAACCTGAAATCTTTACTAACCCCGTAGTATACCTTTAACATTAGGAAAAATTGATTCGGATGCTGGGCGAGTGGCTAATTCTATCCCTTTACAAACTCATTCTCAATTTGAAGTTCTGTCCATAAATCGCCATATAACATTTGACCATGAGCATGAAATGGTAATCAAAATATTTTGTAATGTTGGGGCTTAATGTAAATCAAGTTCTACGTCATTTTCTGCTATAGACTACAGTAGAAGCGTGTCTTGATTTAGGCCTGGGTATTATTTCTCGAAGCTGTTATATCCACTATGAGACCATAGCGCTCTCGTAAGTGTACCATCCCCATGTATTGGAGATGGCTACGAGAGTATTTATGTTCTCGTAGTAGATATCAGAGCTTTGAGAACTGATACCTTGGAGTCACTACATTATGAATCTTTGGTGCCCGTTGCACGATGCTCTCGTAGTGCTACAATAGTTGTAACTGGGCTCCCGCCACAATAGAAAGCGTCAACGTTACAATAGTTGTAGCCTACAAGAGCGTCGTGCAACGGGCACCTGGACTCTCCTGAATGAAACAATGTAATTCTAAGGTAACTGTAACTTCAACCAATGGCGCCAATTGTCTACTCTATGGCTAAGATTGGAGCCTCAGTCACGTCATTTCATACAGGAAGCCATAAATGTAAGATGCTGTTGTGCTCCACTGTCATTTTCAGACAAGTCTTTCACAGATTAGGTGTGAATATAAAAATACATTTCAGGAAACTGACATAATCTCTTTGATGGAAAAAATATATTGCAATTCTGAGTGAACTCTCTGACGTAATTGTATGTAAAAAGTCCAGAAATTGTTGAAGAAAATTTTGATTTGGACCAGAAGAAAATGTCACATAATTGATAATGTACCATTTAACCGCTATAAGGCAAATAAAGAAATGGAGATAGAAAAAAAACACCATGTCATTTATATTTTTTTAAATTGCTTGGTCGTAAGAAAATAGAACATCTTAAAAAACAACAACATGTTTGATCGATTTAAAAAAGATTAAATTTAAAGAAAGATCTTCACATGCCAATGAGTAAAAGAACATACGAGCGTGACACTAAGCTCATGATGGATGGTATATATTTTTTACTTAATGGATAATTTGATTTGTAAATTTAATTATTAACAGATCAAACACACTAAAAAATAAATGTATATGGAATCCAACAAATTTGCTTCTTTTACATATAGTATGGTCCTCACTGAATCTCAACCAATTTATTCTTCGATACAATAAATAGCAATACTTTTCAATATTAAATGACAGAAATGTATCCAAATTAGCATGATCATGGAATATCCATCAGAGTTCATTAAATATGGATAGTAATTTCCCTTAATTTACACATGACAAGCTGCATACCAATATCTATTGAGATGTGACCATGGGCTGCAAGTGTTGCCTTGAATTCAAGGGTTCGCTAGTGAATAGTATGGGAAATGTTTGCATGAGATTCAATGGTTGCAGGTATCATTTATAATGAACCTTTCGGTCAGTGTTCAGTATGAATATCTTGGTGTGAGTATATGTGTATCTACTAGCATACAAGTACACCATGTGTGTACAAGTGTCCTGAAAGAGAATTGAAAATAGTGAAGTATGCATCAAAATGTGTGTGTGTTTGTGTGTGTGTGTGTGTGTGTGTGTGTGCCTGTGTGTGTGTGTGTGCAAGGCAGGTATACATATTTGTGTATACTAGTATTGCAAGAGTAGCTCAGATGTTATCCAGGTTTGTTTCTTTCTTTCTCTCTATCTCTCTCTCTCTCTCTCTCTCTCTCTCACACACACACACACACACACACACACACACTCTTTATATATTTATATATATCTATCTATCTCTCTACAATCAATAAGAAACATATATGTCA
>JAUTBV010092697.1:0-17907 GCA_032361325.1 Lepetodrilus fucensis | reverse complement strand
GAGAGAGATAGATAGAGGGAGGGACAGAGAGAGAGAGAGAAAGAGAGAGACAGACAGACATACACAGCGAGAGAGAGAGAGAGAGAGAGAGAGAGGGACACACAGACAGACAGACAGACAGACAGACAGACAGAGACAGAGAGAGACAGACAGAGACAGAGAGAGACAGACAGAGAGAGAAACTTGATTGATCGAAATGTCACGGCATCAAAAGGTTGGCCTTCAATTTATATCTTGCACATGGCATCCGGTTATTTTTTAAGGAATGGTTCAGAAAAGTGTAAAAGATGTGTCGCAGTATTTAGATGTCTGCAATTCCGCGGGAACTTCAAACTCTGGAATGCTACAAGTAAAGTCTATGAGGGAATTCGCGAGAGTGACCTTACGTGTGAACATGTTATCATATAGATAGGCCCTATATACTTCGCTCAACACTGCTAGTATACATGATGGCATGAGCCATGCTCGAACCTGGGACATCCAATGAGGTAGACTCGCTACCTCTGGACCTATGTTGACTACAGATTTATCTCTACATGGTCACATTGCCATTGAGAAATTAATTGGATATTTATATGTACAAAAAGTACATCTTACAACGCTTAATTCCCATTTCTAAGTTAGATAAAGGATGTATAAATGTGAACGCATAATAGTAGGTTATCTGGTCGTGTGTCACACAGTCGAGCACATACCATAACGAAAATACGGTGACTAATAATATACCGTAAGTAAAGTTACTACTTATAGGAGCATATGGCACGTGGCCGTATGAAGACACCAGTCACGATGTACTGTATACTATAGTACGTGTGTCACAAGTACGTACACGGTATAATTACATCACTATCGATCACTGGTCATACGTATACCCGCCCAGTGCATCTCAATTATATAGTTACGCATGCGACTTACACGTAACTCGTACTGGTAACTTCAACACTGTGGCTATAATTAATTTGACAGAGAAAAGATGTCCTATTCACGTACGTTTCAATAGCGCTCAGAAGTGACACAGAGCTTATTTGAAAGATGTCATCCATCAAGAGAAAGAAGGCAGCGTCACTTACGATGTCATAGGGTCTAATAACCCCTTATATTATGAGTCCTCCGTTTGCTACATAATGTGAGCCTTGGACTGTTTATGGTTATTAGACATACCATGCTATATTTGCGACAACGGACTGTATACGCCGTTTTGCTTGACGGGTGCTCATATTGTGGAGGTTTTATTCGAAATAAGTAATTAAATCAGTTCTTCAATTTGGTCCAAAGGACGTCATTTTGGTATACTTTCGTCTTTTGCATTAAATTAAGTAGGCCTCTTCGTGCATTGTGGTTAAGGTGTACTTTATAAATATATACTATAATTATTTTGCGATTTATGATAGGTATATGATATAATATAGTTATTTTAATTATCTTTTAACATTTTACGACAATGATTGTATTTGGAAATGACATTTAGTGTATTTCTATAAAAAAAAAAATAGAAATAATACTCGTAGCATTTCAATGCATACACACACACACACACACACACACACACACACACACACACACACACACACACACACACAACCACACACACACACATATGAAGGCCCTATGTTTTAAAATAATTATTAGGCCTACTAAGAAATTAATCTATAGGAGGAAAGAGTGCATGGGCACTAAAGTACGGAAAATGTTAAATGAAATTGGAGCAGGCTAATTAAGTTCCATTACCTTTACGTTCTTAATCTTATATTTCTACGCCAGTGGAAATAACTAAAACGGTTAGTTTTTAGCGCGCCAATTACTGGACATCTTATAATTATTCAAAATATCAACTGTATTTTATTACCACGTTTCATTACCACCGGATTCAGACTTTCTCATTAATAATTAAATATATTATGTTTTAAGAACACGTTGAACACTTAGAATCACGAAATGGGAATAGATATTGAAACTTGACCATGAAATCACTCATCCAGTAAAATACCTAGAAATTAATGACTTCAACTTTATTCAAATCTATTAAAAATGCAAATCGGCTATACAAATGTGTGTGTTCTTTCAGCAATATTTGCATGATAAGAACCATTTGGCTTGTTAAAAATCAGAGCAAACAAAGCATAGAATTCACGGCACATTACATTTATTCTGTGTTATCAGATACCTTCTTCTGTCTTAATATTTGATGCAAAGCAGCAAGTTCGAAAACTTCACTGGAAAATCAATTATGTTTGTCACGAGGTTTGGAGCAGACAACAGTGTTTAGCTCGTGCCGCACGTGCGATACTTGATAGCGCGTGGCGAGACTTTACATTGGTTTATACTTTGACATAAATTCTGGACTGGTATCGTACATTTCTCCAGATTTCTGAGGTAAGACAATTAATATTGGAGTTGTAAAATGTTGTATTTTATCAAAGTTGCCTACTTACCTCAAGAAGGCCTTGTGTAAAATTGATTTTTACGCTAAGCATAATTGATTTGGTTTGTCAGATTTTCAGTCATTCATGAACACTTGTGCTTATTCTTGACGGAGAGGAACGATCTACTGACAAGTTGGCGTTAGTTTTTAGCACTCATCTTTCAAATGTACTTTACGAACATCCTCATTAAGGTCCAGATACATATCATATTTCATGTTATAAATACACTGGAAACTAATTTGCACTGATTTGAGAAATATGATACGTCTGTAAGTTACACGGCTGTTACACTGTAACTTGCATGAACTGGGGAAGACCACCATTGAAGTTTCTGTCCATCGTCTATGCGAAATGTCAAGTCTTCATTAAGAATGGCAACAATTCTGCATTCTTGTTAAAAATAAAATAAAATAAAAATCTGAATGAAGAAATATTTGATTAAGGAAGAATTGGTGGGTAATTTAGCTGTTGAATGTTGTATGTCAAATAAATGTCAATTGCCATGCAAGCACTGGTTTCAGCGGTGTGGCATTTTACAGAAGAGTGTGGGGGTGATTGATGCTTCAGCAAATTGAATAATATTGTTCAGAAAATCTATACCTGGGACTCTATGGATCATCTGTGGGTGGGTATCTTGTCTGTATACATACTGATAGAAAAGTATGTGTACTGATAGAAAAGTATGTGTTTGTTTGGTGTGTGTACATGTGTGTTTGTGATGCTTTATGATAGTGTGGTGTGGTGTCTGTATAAATACTGATATACCCAAGTGTGTGTGTGTGTGTGTGTGTCTGTATATGTGTGGTTGCATGTGTGGGTGTAGGTATCTATAGGTGTTTGGCCTTGTTTGTGGCTGGTAGTGACTAGTGAGAAAAGGGAAGCATTATCCCTAACCTGCCATAAACAGGCCCAAGTGTAGGGGGCTGCTTCTGTCTAGCTGTTCTGTCTGTACTTTCTGTCCAGACATGCACAGTTACACTGTGTGGTGTTGATCCTTTGTAACTGAGCATGTCTCTGACAGAAAATACAGACAGAACAGCTAGAAAGGAGCATCCCCATGGTGTGTGTGGTTGTGGTCAACTTATGGTATGCGTATGCATATGTGTGTGTGTGTGTGTGTGTGTGTGTGTGAGTGTGCGCACGCATGCATGATGTGTGTAACACTGTGTGTGTAAGTTACACTTAGGAACTCATTGATGATGGTAAAGTGAGTAGGCCTATAGAAAGCATTATCACTGCCAAGCCATAAACAGGGCAAGGATGCATATATAATTTTAATATAGGTGTTAACACATATTCATGGATGGCATTGTCATTATTAAATAACCTATAGCATGCTCTGTAGGTGTGGCTAGTAGATGGTGAACACTAACCATATCATGAATAATAACCACTGATCAATAGTGCATATCTAGCAGTGAGAAGGTTAATTATACATGTGTGTGGACATCTGTCTTACTCTGTACCACTCTGAGAAATGCCAAGTGGCAGTTTAGAAATATGCATTACAATATGAAGGTTCTGTTCAACCAGCAGAGAATGGGTACCCATAAGGATGAGCTAGACATGAGAATGATAACATTGTAACAGCTTGGGTTGTATACTATCCAGGGAGTTGAGAAGGAATTGAGTTCACACAGATCCATTGGCCTGGGTAATACTGTAAAGCATGCTAAATTACAATCTAGATTTGGGACAATATAAATGTTCATATTATTATTATATATCAACTGTATATATTGCAATAGTATTCTGAATTCATTATGCTATTGTATTTCATGCACATATTTATATCAGCAAATGCACCATCTGTTCCAATCATATATGAATGCATTTGATTCAGAACTTCCTGAATATTTATTCATTTTAAAAATAATGTATGTTAAGTCCTACTTTCTACTCCCACATGTTGTACTCCTAGTGGGAGAGCTGAAGTCTGTTCATAAGAGTTGTTGCTCTGCTGTAGTGAAGAAATAATGGGTTATTACTGGTAGCTGTTTGTTTGTCAGGTCATGTACTAATCTTGTTTGCACCAGTATTTCCGTACCAATGAAAACTGACATCAGAAATGGTGAGTGAGTGAATATGGAGTTTAACTGCCCTGCAGGAACCTTTCACCCATTTTGCGACAACATCAGAAACAGTTTAAAGCATCAGAAATAGTAAAGGATTCATATTACTACACTTTACATAGAATCTAAGTTATACAGAATTAATGATTGAACATCTAAATTCAGCATAATTCATCATAGATCAGAATGTTTGACATGTTATAGATTCTGTTTTATGAAGCTGCTCTATGCTGAATGAAGCTGTATGCACAGTGAATGATGCAGAATTCACATTTTCAATCAACTGATAAAACTCTGAATTCTATGTAGGGTTTAGTCATGAATGTTTTACAGTTTTTAATGTCAGATTTCATTAGTAGGCCTGATAACGAATGTAGTATTTATACCTTGTTATTTGGAACTAGCCGAGAGCAACTTTGAAATCATTCTTTGCTTCTTGATAGTAGTGCCAGTAGTTGGAACGCTATGGTCGATAATTGAACTCTATGGTCGAAGATATATTGTAGCATGAACCCTGATCTACAAATGGACCTTTAGGCCAGATACAGGCCATGACTTGTTTAATAATGTTATCATTTGTTCCCTTCAAAGTCATTCACTTTTTAATATGGTGTTTTATTGCATAGCTGCTAGATATGTCGCTGAAGTAACCCATCTGTGGCCATCTTTAGTCTGTACTATCTTCAACTGTTATCTGATAGATTATCGGAACTGATAGCCGACCAATCAACAACCAAACATGATTTATGTCCTCCGAACTGCTGCTTGGTCATTTCTATTGTGGATGTATGGGACAAGGTTGTAGGGCGGAGACTGAAAGAAACCATCCTCCTCCCCCCTGGGGCTAATCGGTCACTGCGACTTTAATGTGATGCCTGTAGCCAATTCTTAATGCTATCAAACAAGGGAGGGTTTATTGTACCTGTACTCAACCAGCATCCAGACCTCTGAGGGAAGCAGTGGAGCCATTATTTATAGGCTCGTGTTACATGAAGGATTTACAAGGCTTTGATTACGTTACTTGGACCAATCATTATTGTCGGAGAGTCACTTGATCAGGAATCAGCAATACAAAGTCAAGTCTTTTAAACAAGTCCTTATTTGTAAAGCAGATGATCTCTAGGATTTGCTACAGGCTATTATATATACACTGACTTTTAGTGTGTCTCTTGCTCTTTGGAACACATATACCACCCATAAAGGTACAGACTAAGGGTAAGATCTCGTATCACTAACATGGAAATGACATAAGGATTTAGAAGATAAATTATGTCTATTGTATTTCCATATATGCAGTTCCATTGAACATTGTCTTATGGTGGTTTATTTAATCTTCTGATTGCAAATGGTGAAATAAATGATTGGTTTCATACCTATTTAATATTGTATGTAAATGTTAATTACTTCGTGAAAAGAGATGCACTTTTATCTGGTTGAAGGGTATTTCATTCAGAGATACTTGTTTTGCAATGCTATTTACAGTGCTAATGTATACCGTATATTTGATTACTCTCGTCTTGATGGAATGTCAAGAAATACTGTTAATTTCATTGTGGATTGAGTATCATTTACTTGTCTACCTGGTGACATTTACACTATAACAATCTCCCACACAGTGACAAGACATAACAAATTCAAATTGATCTTGTACCCGAGAATCAAGTGTATTTTACCACTTCATTTTCTTCTCCTATTCTATCCTTTGGCGAAAGGTGATAACAATTTATAACCTGCTCTTGCTGGGGTTCTGGTATGGCGATAACACTCGTAACCCACCCCTTGTATATCCCTAGCCTGACAATTACTGCGGATAACCCATGGCTATCTTGCAAGATTATTCACGCTCCTTGCATGTTTATGAGCATTTCATAGACAGTGAAATTGTCTTGTCGACATTGTTTACAAGTTGTTTATGCCCTAGTTATTTGAGGTAGGATAGGATGCGATAAGGGTGGCATTTTAAATGCATCATTGGTCAATTTTAAGGGCCACTCTGTAAACATGGGTCTCTGAATGATTTCAGAACTGTTGACACAATCCATTAAGTTTTGAAGGAATATATGGTTGTTAAACAAAATAAAGTGATCACATGCATATTACTTTTAGATTTGAAGATTATTGAAAGTTTCAACAGAACTCCGTCTTATTCTATTGATTTGGAAACTTGTCAACATTACTAATTGACAATACTTGCAAGTCCATGACTCTTTGCAACAGCATAAGTATGGAAGCTATCCTGGAGGAGTGATGATCAATATTTGGTCCTAGTTGGAATCATTTAGTCAATAATTTCCCTAACACTTTGGAACTTGAAGCTAACTTATTATATATACAGAATTCATATAGGATGTTAGTTTAGTGTACAAGGTGCCATTGGGGATTGTGGAAAGCGATTTCATCCTTTGTATTGATATGTCATCATGTAAAGGTCTAAAGTTTCCAGCAATCATCACTAATGTGACACTTGTGTCAGTCTAATTTTTCTCTGGTTATTATATATATATATATATAGAGAGAGAGAAAACTTGCAGTAATATCAGAACCCTTTCTAGGTTATTGATGTACCATTGCTAGCTTTATGAAATAAACACAGGATGGCATTTCTAGTAACTTGTTGCACAGAGGCACTATAGACGGACTATTATGTCTGTATTACCTACAACCAACCACCTGTTTGAAAGTCCACTCCTCTAAACTAAAGTCATTGCAGTCAGAAGGGATGAGCGTACGGCTATACTAATTTCTCTAGGTATAGACGAGGGGACAATTACGCAGAAAGGTGATGTCTAGACAGGAAAGAGCTTGTCCCAGGACAAAGTGGTCTGGCGGTGGCTGGGAAGCAAGCCATTGTCTGCGGTGCTATCCGCATTCTGTGGCATTGTCGATATGAGCCGCTCTTTTCCTCCTCTGGAGACTCTTGTCCAGCTAGAGGGATTGCTTCCATTATATGCCAAGCATGGCTCTTCTGTGGCCAGGCAGCGTTCTGTTGGTATTTCATTACTTCTACAATAAAGGCAATAATGATGTATTACATGTGATGCATTATTTAGTATATTGGTGTGGTTTCTTGTTGCTGTAACGTAACTGTGAAAATAACAGCACTAGGATAAAAGTGGAATTGTTCGAATTGGAATTAATATTTCTTTTTCATTTTGTGGGATTATGTACACCTTTTGAATGAGGAAAAGGATGTACTCTTCTAGTGTTAGTGCTGTAGGATCCACAGTGTCTACAAAACAAACACATTTGTCACGGGAGTTACGAGCCGGTGATGAGGACGGTGAAGAAGATTTACAATTACAATGGAACTTTTACCAAATATAAAAAGCATTCATGACCATTGGATATCCAGCTGTTGGAATGAGAAGATATATTTTTTTAATTCACTGCTCAAGTTCCTTTGGAATTAGTATTCTGCCCCAGATAAATACTATTAATGCTTATCGTGAAATAATATATTTCTTCCAATTTATTTGTTGGTCTATCATGTTGTCAAGTAAATCCTAGTGCCTACCACTACCAAAATATAAAAAATGAAGAAGCTCAATCAAGACAATCTCAAAACAATTCAACTGAAATGTTGCTTCATCTCAAAATATAGTGATTTGCAATTATGGTCATATACTTTTCGAATCGCCCATCCATTGGTAACTTGCAAGTGCATATAGTTGGGTCTATTTCAATGACCACATGACCATAATTGAGACCAATGATATTAATCTACATCTATATCAGTGGCTGGTGTCATTATGCCCCTGACTCAGTGGCCATCAGGGTTCAGACGGACCTGTTCAGGACGTTAATTAGACCAGGATAGATCTGTCTAGTATCCATCTCTGGTCACTTCATGCTGTTAACAACCTATTAAACCAAGACACGGCTAATGTTTACACCTAATTTATGATGGCCGGACCCATTTCCAGGCAATAATATCGTCACCAAGAGCATGGCTCAAGCTTGATCCCAGAGACGCCACCGCCGGGAGAAGTGGCGACGTACTCACCATCAGGGTTATTAGTGCTATAATACCTAGGTATATACGCTAAGTGTATGTGGAGTATCGCCCTATATCGATGCTGAACTTTACAGTGTTTGTACAACAATGTAGCCATGGAGTGTTATGGGTATTTACGGGGCGGCACCTGGGTTTTATGGCCAATGCATGGACAGGTATATGTATTGGAAGTACATTATAGAATTAGAATACTTTCTCAACATAGTTGTATTTCTGATATAGCCTACTTTACCTTATATTCCCTTCCATTTTCGTAGTGAGGTTTTCATTGAGGATTATGTCTGGCAATTTGTATGTCTTAAATATATCCTTTGCATGGGGCGTGCATGGATTGATTTCATTCTGGGACAATATTGGTCATAATAATGGATATTTAATTCCATTTGATCTGTGTTAATAATGATAACAGTTTACAAATTAACTTTCAATTACTATCTTTTGAGAAAAATAAATATTGAAATAATTGGCTAGGCTTAAATAATATTTATTGGTGAGTTTAGTTTTGAAAATTCTTTGAGGAAAGTTTATGAATCTTTATTAATTTCTTTGAAAAGTTGGATACTTGTACAATACATATTTGGATATTTAAAGTTATTTCTTGATTGATCTTTGAAACACTCCATTTTCCAAAGGTTTTATAAAAATCTATGATTCATTATTATTGCAATAACACCTGACCTACTTTTTAGCACAGATGAAATGTCTTGAATGCAGAGATTTCCTAAGTACAGCATCAAGTTTCACTCTTTTAACACTTTTTACAATTCTCCATTGGAAAGAGCAGGCTTAAAACTTGTATCTTTTAAAGAGTAAAGGCCTGGCAAGCTTCTTTTGATGATCTTGTCCAGCAGAAACTGGAGAGGACTTTAAAACACATAAATTAACTTTTGTTAAAGTATTCCCTTATTTCGCTATCATCCCTTTGTGCTAGTAAATGGAGCTTCCATTGTAGTAACCACAGCTAGGAAGAGATTGGAGAGATACCCACGCTTTATACACATCCGTGAGGACATATCGCTTCTCCATACTTGCTCCAGTTCTTCATTTCTCTGACTATCCATTTCCCTCCATCTGCGTGTTTAAAGGATAGATCCCGTACCTATGATTGTCTCGGCCAGTATCCAGACTGAGGCTGTATGTGCTGGAGAGTAAAGCCTACTGACATAGCTTCTTCCATTCAGGTACTGCACGAGGAATGTGTTGTAGTCTCCCTACTGTAAGGTGTGGATAGTTCACGTGGATGCCAGCACAGGTAATTAGACTTATGGTACTTGTCATTAGATACATCTATAGGTAATTAGATACACAATGAGATACTCAGGTAGTCAGACATGTCATAAAGATACACAGGTAATGAGATACACGTGTAATTAGATATGCAGGTAATTAGATAACACAGGTAATTAGATGCACAGATAATTAGATAATGGTACACAATTACCAGGTATTGGAAGAAAAGAAGGTCATTAGATGACAGCCTGGTAGGAATACAATGTAACATGTGTTTGTTAACAGCGCCGACCAGAAATTTGTCATTGGACAACGCATGTTCACAAAGCATGTTCACAAAGCATGTTCATTCATATCCATGTTAATATGGCAGCAATATTGGTGATATTCGCTTTGCTTGAGTTAATTTGATGGGATTAAGGAAAGCATGGGAGGAAGAAGTGATGAGAATATTGCCTTTTAATTACATGCTCACTGGTCTATGGATTCTTCATCTTCCTAAGAATTTACCTTGTATCAGGCAAATTGAAGCCTTAGAATAGCACTATTCACATATATGGAGTTTGAATGTCGGATTATATACATGTAGATAGAGGGTGTTTTATAAGCTTGTATGGATTTCGATAACAGAAGGGAATGGAAGGTTGTTGACAAGGTCTGAATGACACTGATGAAACATTTGTGAATGGGAAGATAGGTGTCACTAACGCTAATGGATTTGCAATGAAACTCTGTTGTATCCTTGGTATTCCGTTTTATTGTATTGATGGGTGTTAGTGTGTTTAGCTTCATTCATTGTACAGATTGTATTCAGTCACTCAGCGCTCACTTTTTAAATGCATCCTGCATCATTGATGTATAATGTTGAGGAATATGTCCCATAAAAGTTTTATCTTGTGGGTCCATTGGTGTACTCAGAATCTATGGTTCTTTTATTCCCCCATTAAACAGATTTTTGAAAGTTTTGTAGCCCAACCCATGAAACATTTTAATCTGCTAAATGGGGTACAACCCTAAACTAAATAGCTTTGATATTCATTTTAAAAACCTTTCAACACATCAGTGGTCTTTCATCCAAATAATTAGTTGTGGACCATTTAACCCATGCACTCTCATTCCCAGAATATCGTTCACATTGTAAGGTTTGTATTCCTCCACTAGACACCAGAAACATGTTCAAACTGTGTTCTCTAAGCTGAATGACTTACCTTACCTGCTAAAGATAATATATAAAATAATACAATTTTGTACATAACTTGTGAGGGCCATATTCTTAGAATTGTTGGAAAATAATGTCAATATAATGTTTACCTATGCACATGATTTGTGAGGGCCATATTCATAGAATTGTTTGAAAATAATATCAATATTATGTCTACCTATGCACATAATTTGTGAGGGCCATATTTATAGAATTGTTTGAAAATAATGTCAATATTATGTCTACCTATGCACATAATTTGTGAGGGCCATATTCATAGAATTGTTGGAAAGTAATGTCAATATTATGTCTACCTATGGTGATTCAATTGGATTACCACTTAACAGACAACACTCTGCAACTGATAATTGGACAAAGTGTGTCACAATAGGTTATTGTGAATTATTGTAGTTTGTTTTTCTATTTGCAACACCTTCCGATATAGAAGTGCCGGTGTCAATGATGGCAGGCAGAGGATGTGCATGAATAATTTAATGTCTGTATGGCCTGCCATTGTCTGGTTATTGAGAACCACTCGTACCTGGCATCAGGCCTTTAAGTATTGATGAGCAAACAGTTCTCGAGCATGTGATCAAGAATTCTCTCACTATAGCGCATTATTTACAGGATGATTTCTAAGCAATAATGTAAACAGTCGAGCTTTGTAGATAATTTTGTGCCTGAAGAAAGTTTGATGGTTTTGTGCAATTAGATTAATGGTCAGTTGTATGGTGAGGATGCCTGTGTGTTATAGTGAGACATGGGAGTGAAGTCTCAGATATTCCTGAGTTGCAATTTGGTCTCCAGGGTGAGAGGAAATATTTCTTGCAGGTCAGTTTTTTTGGGGGAGGTCTTGGATTGCAGACATTTATTTGAATTATGGCACAATGGTAAAGCACATCAGATGAAGCAATACAGAATCAGAGTTCTCAGTTGTGGACAACATTTACATGTGAACTGATTATTAGATTCTAGTGTCTTCTACGAAATCTGAAGTTACAACCTTTTGTTTAAATTGCTGCTGATATTACGATAGTTTTGCATGCAAATTATAGTGGTACACTATGTTATTGAATGTTTGGCTTCTTGAGAGAAAATATTGCTTTCATTGATTATTGCACAAAACTGCTTTAGAGTTTGGAAAAAAATATGTATTTCTTGCTGGTTCATCTGTGTGTGATCTTGTGCAGATTAGAGGCTAAGCTCCGTTGGTCTCTCCAAATAGTCTCTGGATTTCGGCATCTTTACCATTGTGTCCTTGGTTCTGCCTATAGTCGTCCAACAGGATTTCATCATTCCATTAAGACCAGAATCATTAACTATTCCATTAGCCTGACCATTTTCCCACAGTGGTAAAGGTATCCTCTAGTAGAAATTTCATATTTTGTGATATTGGAATGTCATAGTTCCCATTTGCATCCATCTGGTGTCCAATACATTTAGCATGAGACACATTCAGAACTTCACAACTTTAATGTTTTGCTTTGTCACTAGATAGTTTTCAATAATGGGTCTGTTTTGTTAATATGACAGGTTATTGATGGCTACTTTGAATTCAATCCTTGGAAATTCTTTTGAACAAATGGTAGTTATTGACTGGCTGTCCATTTGCAGATGGAAAGATGTGCCAATAGAAATGCTACAATTAATAATTGACCCATCCTTGGTACAATTGTACAGGTCAAACTGAGCATGTATACCCAGTGTATAGATCATCAATGTCAACTCTAAAATATTTACTTGGAACTTAAAAATATGTTCTAAAGACTACCCAGATTTCACACACCACCTACATGGTAGTAGATAATTGCATGAAAGCAGTGTAAACATTATTTCTGCCAGATGAAAGGAAGTTTTGCAATTTGACAAATCCTCTGGCCTTTGCATCCTGAAGCTATAGTTGTACATGAGCCATCTGAAGATGACTAGATCAGAACAGAAATGACAGGTCAGAACAGAGATGATGTACTGAACAGATATGAATATCAGAACAGCGATGAATATCAGAACAGAGATGAATATCAGAATGGAGATGAATATCAGAATGGAGATGGTGGGCATGGAGATGATAGGCATGGCATGGATATGATGGGCACAGAGATGATGGGCATGGAGATGATGAGAACGGAGATGATGAGCAAGGCATGGATATGATGGGCACAGAGATGATGGGCATGGAGATTATGGGCAAGGCATGGAGATGATGGGCAAGGCATGGAGATAATGGGCAAGGCATGATGATGGGCAAGGCAAGGCATGCATCATTAACCAGACCACAGTAGTAAACCCAACACCACATGTCATCAAAGTGCATGATGGTATTGATTGACCATGTCATGCAATGTCTCATCGATCTGCCCGGTGCCACTCAGTATCCACCGGCTCGTCCTGCCTGTGTATAGCATGTCTAATTTTTTTAAAGATAAAATCGACATTCCAAATCATTGTTTTTAAGAAGGGTTTCCAAATTAATTGCATTTGGAGTTTTGTAATTATCTCGTTCTCTTCAAGTAATTTTCTGATCAGGTTAGAGATATTGAATGAATGTATGCAATGATGAGAAATTACGTTCATCGGGGTATGTTTAATTCTTGTTACATCAAGGATGCATGTTGCACGTAAATTTTGCTAGAATTGGACATCATGTAGGATGAGATGGCACTGTGAACCATGACCTTCTAGCACGTGAAATGGCAGCTTGGGTTGCATACTCTCCAGGGAATTGAGAGGGGAAATGAGTGCACTTGGAGCCATTGAATAGTCGCGGCGTATGGGTGAAAGATTGACACTTTGACGTGAGCAACAAATCACTCGACGACCCATTGACTAGGTTAACAATGGAGCTATGAGCAGATTTTTCAGCGGAATTTGATGCATCATATTTACACAAATATTAATTACTAAATATTATTATTTGTATGTGAAAAATCTGACTGGAACATTTAACATGTCAAAAATCTCACACCTTTATTTCAACTCATCAGACAGAAAAACCTTGGAATTTTGAAGGATTTCTTTTTGTATTGAAATGACAGTTGAATTCTCTATGGAATCGCTGTTGGCATTAACTGCCAGATTGAATTGTGAAGAGAAAGTATGCGAAGAACACTATAAAACCAGACAAATCATTAGATTAAAACTGAATCCATTGAATTTGTACACATTACCCAACATATTCATGACTGGTAAGATGATGAAGGATTGATGTGGTATATGCAGATGGATTTGGTCCCATACTTGGAATGAGCTGAGAATACATTGCTGGTAATTAGTATTATTCAAATCAAAGCAATTCCCAGTCTATTTAGTGACAAATGATGACATAGATATGTATCACAATGTCACAAGAGACTTAATGAAGAATGTCCTTGGATTTCCTAGAAATAAAATACCTTTCGATCAAATCTAAAGGTCAGAATCAACGTGGTTGGATGATTGCTTTGATGGATAAGGCAACATTTTTGTGGAATTTGTGACATTTTGAAATCGGTAGATGAATAGGCCATTAATGCCAGTGAGAGATGTAGTGGATGAAAATATTATGCCAGGTTTACAGTACTGACCAGCGCTCAAATCTTTCTCAAGTAAAATATTACAAAGTTGGATAAAACATTCCTTGAACTTGAAGTTAACCAGTTATACATGTTTATTGATTTTCATTTCACATCTCAGCAACGTTACATTCCATATTCACTCACTCACTCATTTCACATATCCTGAGAAAGTCTAACTACGGTAGTTACTATGTTAACGAAGATACCATTGATGTTCCATCTATATGTAATATATCCAAAACACCCATCTACTCCCATTATTAGAACATGGTCTTGTGGAACGTCTTGGAGTTTGAACTTCGATGTTTGCAATTACGGAAATGGTTTCCCACATTGATCATCTCATGAGGTCAGCTCATCGCCACAGTTACTGCAGTGGTTTCCGGGGGTACATAACGAGTTTGGTAACCATGCACCACTAAGGGAATGTGGGGAATAATGGAACTGAGTGTAACAATAATTGCGTGACCTTTGAAATAAAATTGTTGGAACCTGCAGTCCGCAATCACATCTGTGTACCAAGTGTGTCAGCTGGTGATATTGCTATCAAATTGGATTCCAGGTTTTTCTTGTATTGATAAAATGATTTTCTTTCTTCACAACTAACTGTTAATTTATTTTTAAAGTAGATTTTATCCAGTTTATGTTGTACAGAACCAAATAAGATTGGCATAAGCCTACTGTTGATTGGTCATCATTTTATGGGTGTACACTGAAGTATGAATGATTTGAAAATGCTGGTTAAACTTGTGTCAACGTCTGAGAGGGTCTAGATTGATTGTTAGTCGATATTTCACGAATTTAAATTTGCAATTCTGTTGATAGTTAAAATATTTTCTCCACTGTAGACAAGTTCGAACTGCTGGCAATATGAGCAATGGCCCGTATTCTCCAAACTTCGCAAGTCCTAAGAATTTGCCAAACTGGTTTTCTGCTCATGTTAATTTTTAAAGAGGTATTTTCTCACTAAGAAGTTCTTCTTGCAATATACACACTTAACAAACTTGGTATAGTTCATAGGTATTAACACGCAACTTGGTTATAGCACATTCTCCTCCTATAATAAGCATATAGAGATCACGGAAATACTTCAGATAACTACAGTGACTAAACAATTGTAAGAACTCTTGGTCAATACTTTGTGTGGCATTACATTTCCGTAGCCTTTTCGCCCAAGTCTGGAATAAATGAAAATGGATAAAATATTTATATTCATACGCAGAATTATCACCATTATATCGGTTTGTTTTTGGTGTATTATATCTACAGCCTTTGATGTTTTTGGTGTATTATATCTACAGCTTTTGATTTAATTGCAAGTGGCAACACTACAGCCTGGTTGCCAATGTAAAGTCTGTAGAAAATCATGAAATGTGAATGAGGCTGTCTTTTGCATGACAGCACAGCCCATCTGTTGATTGCGGTTTCTCTTTTTAACACTGCATATAAATGAAATGAAAACACAATGTATTTGTTCACCGAGTGGTTGCCACGTAGAGTGGCCTAGCGTTCAGGAACTGTTGCAACAACAAGGCCAGACCATGAAGCTTTCCGCAGCAATCATGTTTTTGGAAGCAAAGTGCATCAGCGAGAAGTTGGAGTGGAAAATCGAATTGAAAAGTGGGAGAATTTGTATCGTTCAGAGCAAAATTGGAACAATTTGGCAGATCTCGCCCTATTGACAATTTACACTGGAACAATGACTGCTGCCTCACCGGAGCTCGCTGAAGCAAAAGATTAACTATGGGCATGTTTATTCAGAAGCTAGGCGTAATAGAGTGGTGTATGTGATTTGTGAAACTTTATCCCAAAGCCGTAGTGGCCGAGGAGAGATTCTCGTTACAGGTAAACACGGAGGACAATACACCTGTACGCCGTCATGTGTTTGGTCAGCGTAGGAGCAACTGGACAGTTTTCCGCAATAGTCGCGACTAATTCACTGTTTGTTCATCCACTCGTTAGCTTTTGTTGTTGTAATTGTTCGACAGGGATTGATTTCACGATCGCATTACAAAAAATAATTTCGCGAAGTTTACTTGTGATATCGCCATGATGGCTCCGATTTCATTGTGTGATTGACATGATTTTATGTCGCCAGGTCGTGCCAAGATGACAGCCGATCGAGACGTCTACTGATAGTGTTTTGACAGTCATCACTTGCACAAAGAACATTGTGAATACAGGTAGGTTTTGGTTCGGATTACTCTCACATTGTTGTTGTGGCTTCAATGTCGTCACCTAGCTGGCTTCTTAGACAAACATTGTCATGTTGATGTATGTTAGACTGACATTCTTTCAATTGTACAAGACTTAATCACTTGTGAATATACATACAAAAAAAATATGATTGAAACTTAGCATTGTGACATCTTCTGCATAGTTTATAGGTCACATATTTAATTTGTTCATCTATATACTAGTCTCTCAGTGATATGTTTTACAAGGAAATACAACCTGAACATAATGCTAAGAATGGATACTAACTTTGTTCTCAAGAACTACTACAGGGTCCCGCAACGTTAAACTCCATATTCACTCACTACTACAGGGTTAAAATAAATTAAGATAAAGATCAAGGAGTTGGTGTTTATTATGGGTTTCCATTATGTTCTTGAATGATTGAACGCTTCAGTGGCCTGTGCACAATGGTCAATGCAGCCACCTGTATTCTAATGATATAATGTTAATGAACATGATAATGAATCAGTTTGCATATCAGATATTAATGTTGACACATTGTACTGCTTTATTTCATGTGCACCTTTGTTACCTGCATGTTTTTTTGTTAAAGCCAATTTCGATGTACCAATTTGTGGTATAATCTGGATTTTGAATCTGGATGCGTCTGATGTGTTGTGTAGCCGAGTGAAGTCTGAAGTTCCTTGTATAACTCTTTCCTTATCTCTGATCTAGCTGATGGTATATGTCCTCGTACATGGCTGGAAGATTCCTGCTGCGAAGTAAAACAATAAATCACGCTAACTTTGGTAACTTGTTTGATTCAGCATGAGTATCCATTTAATTATCAAAGACGTTAAAAGATGGTACTTGTTGTTCCCCTGCTTGACACTCGAGCATTAACCCTCTCTATGCTGGATTAGGCACAGTAACGGCTCTTTAGGGCATCTCTGGTTGCCTTCAGCATGGAGAGAGTTAAATGGATAAAGCAAGGACTGGTAGGCTTGGAATTGGTATACAGTGTCTGAGTGGGGTATCCATGTTCTATGTGGGCAGGATGTAGCGCAGTGGTAGAGTGTTGGACTTCGGAGCCAAAGGTTCCAGGTTTAAGTCCCGCCCGGGATCAGGGGGCCCGGCATCAATGTTCGCGAAAGTTGCCTTTCTGACGCGATATTGATAGGATGCACGGACTGTAGAGTGGCAATGCAGTTATCATCCTTGGTCTTGTCAGTAC